>CM021100.1:659425128-659496738 GCA_007115665.2 Sequoiadendron giganteum
CGCAGGAAGCTCTTGGACAATTGGATTGAAGACTTCATTGTTGCAGGTTGGTACCTCCTCACAGAGTTGTATCAATTGAGGTATGAGGCACATGAGCTTCGTCAGAAGATTCAGCAGCTCGAGATATTCATAGCAAAACACAAGTCGAAAGACTTGATACTCATATTGCAACTGGCAGTTGCCCATGACGCCATTGTAGTAGAAGAAGATAAGAAGAAGGTTTTTTCTTGGAGAGAACAACACCTTTTCAAAGTAGAAACATATGATAGAATCTCTACAAAGATGGCCACACTTAACTCTTAGACTTATCAGCGAGTTCATCACCCAAATCACATGCCACTATCGACATGAGGATGGTACATGCGCTGAGTTAGAGGTAGTACAGGCTAAATTCGAGAAACTGGTTCATGATAACCTAGGTGGGGATCCTGAGGCGTCCAAGTTAGATAACTTCTTAGTGATGACTACTAGTTTCAACAAGGCGACTGCAGAAGTCAGAGATAGTCAGAGGGTGATCAAGGATGGAGAGAAGGAGTTGAACAGGTAGTTCATCATCGTGGACAGCGTTAGAGTGCCAGAGGACTAGACCATCGACAAGCTCCTGGACAAGGTGATAGACAAAGAGGGCTTGTAGAACATAGCCAGTTAGATCCTGTAGTTATTTTCGAGGATAGAGCCAGAAGCAGCAGTTAACTCAACGTCATTTCTTGAGTTCTCATTGATGATCTCATGCATGCCTATCTTATTCTTGGAGATATCTTCACAGGAGGATGGACTTTCAGTTAGAACTAGTTGAATGATGTTCGTTATCAGTTATCTCTCATTTCAATAAGGACGTGCATGTTGCACATGTCCATTTCGTCTAGTTTGTTTCTGTTAACTGATGGTAGCTTTGCAGTTAACTATATAGTTTTATTTATTTAGACTTAGACAATAAATTCTCGCATGCTTGTGAGACTGTGGTTGACTCAAGGTGATTTTAGGGTTCCCTACACCTTTGATGTCTATAAATAAGAGCTCTTTGCTCATTTGTAATTAACTTTTGCACGCAATAGTAATATATGTTGAGCCACCTTGCTTGAAATATTGCTGTTTTGTATCTGTTCACGAGCTTTTACTGTGATAATAAATAGTTGCGCCACCTTGCCTGAATGTTATGATCATGATACTTGTTCTTCTTAGTTAAATATAGTTGCTAGTTTGATCGTTTATTGTATGTGTCTCGCCAATGCAATTTGCTGTCCTAGTTTGCTATCTTATGTTGTGTTTAATAGTTCTTTCAATCTACACCTCGGATAGGGGTCCCTCCTCCTTGGAAATTTGGAAAGAAAAATTATCGTTTAAGTGTTGTTGCCAAGAAGCTTGTTGCATATCTACGCCTCGGATAGGGGTTCCTCCTTGGAAATTTAGTAATTGAGCTTGTCGTTTGATGTCGTGCCTAATAAACTTCATATTAGCCTACGCCTCGGATAGGGGTTCCTCCTCCTTGGAAATCCTGTTGTAAAGTTTATCGTATATCACATTCCTGCTCCTAATTCCTCATGCTTTGTTTTTCTTGAGGAAATAGGATAGATTAAAGCATTTAGTTAGTTGTAGTTAAGATCTACAAAACTAGAGAAAATCCTTAGCTGCAACGTTCTTGGTTTCCTTAACCTTGTGCCTCTTCCAGCTGAGTCAAAAAGATAGGATTTTAGAATGCTTTACTTTTACGCATATTAGCAAAAGAGGGAGCTTACCCTCCTAATTTGAAGAGCAATCATTACGCACTGTGCATAGTTGTCCGTACCAACTCGCACTCTAGAGGTGCTAATTGTTACGCTAACAGTTAACAAGATTGATCATGATGACAAAATGGACAAAAAATTGTATGAAAGCTAAGTTTTGTACCTACAAGATTGTGCATTGCCACCACTAAAATCCAAACAAACATGATATTATAGGTTGGCTATCAACTATTGGAAAAATTGTTGTCATTGATGTCAAAGGTGGCCAACCCACAGAGGAAAGAAAAAATCAATATTAAATGCTTTTTTTTGTGGGCTGACTTTTCCCATGTATGGCACCCAAATTATAGTAAATTTATAAATTAAAAATAAATTATTTTTATTTTTTATTTTGGGCCGACCCCCCTCTAGAAAGGAGTGCCCAAATTTGGGCAATTAAAGAAAAATAAATAAATATTTTTTTGAAAATTGGGCTGACCTCAAGCATTAAATAATCCAAGATAAGTCTTCAAAATCTATGAGGAGAAGGGAGGTTCTCCTCTCCAGAAATAGATGTCACTATTGGTGGTGTGCTTTATTTTCTTTGAAGTTTGTACAATTCCACATTTATGGAGACAAAAGGTATTACTCAACAAGTCAAATGAAATTATATGTAGCATCCATTGTTTGGTCATTTTTCAGCTCTATATACTATGTTATGTAAGGCTTCAAGTCTTTAATTTCTCTTATTATAGCATCTATGTATGGTAGATATCGTATTAGTTCACTAGGCATTCTAGATATTGTAGCCTTATTTCTTCAAATAACATGTGGAGCTATATAAAGTAACCCATCTATATTTTGAGCTCTTAAGTTATGATTTATTTTCAACGCGAGCATTTCTATGACACATATGATTAATTCAAATGGCTTTCTAAGACACCCATTTGATCTTTCTCTCTTTGAAGGACATACCATGCTGATTTGGTAGTCTTTAGATGAAAAGTTTTTCGTCTTATATCCTTGATTGCGAAGTTAAGCTTTCTGTGTTAAGCTTTCTGTCAGCGAAAGTCATGAAAGACCAACCAATGTCCCTAGTTAGGAACAAGATCTCTTTTTTTATTGCATTTGTTAGAAATGCTTAATGGCTTTAATCACAGTGTGTGAATATTATGTTTATTAGAGCCATATTAGTACAAGATAGATTTGTACTCACTTTGTTTGGTAAAAGATTATTTGAATACATGTATGCTATGTTACTGGGTCTTTCTATTGTGACCTCGGTAGGCATGTGGGTTTAGTCTTGGTATTGGTCTGATGTGGATTTATCCTTGGGTATGCCTAGGGTACCGCTTGGGTGCCTTGGGCGTACCCAGAAGGACCCCCACATACTCACAATCAGTGGGCCCAAAAAAATGTTTTTTAACATTAAAAAAAGATTGCTTTTTAATAAAAACCGGTTCCTAGTTGCTCCATTCACCATTACTCCATTTACCTTAAAGTGAGGGTGTTTAATGAGATGAGCCCAACTGGCTCTCTTATCCAAACCCCAACTGTACTGCCTTTTTAATGTGTTTATTAAGTTTTTGAGGGGAAATTTAGACAGAAGTAGAAGGGTCGAAACAACATAAAATGCTTATTGAAGTAAAATTTACAAACTAAATGCTCAAGTAATGATATATGTAGTGTCAAGTTGTGCATACAATGAATTTACAAATGATAAACATACCTGAGATGCTCTAGAATAATTAAATAAAGAATTTCCAGGCTTGGCAGGCAAGAATGACTGGAAAACCTCTGGATGCACGCCAGGAGCTCAGATCTGCGTTCTCCCACAGGCAAACTGGAGGAAATGACCTGCAGAGATGGGATGCCTATGAAGCAAGAAGAAAATGGGACAAGAATGAGGCGATTTGCCTCAAAAGTGCCATGCCTCCCTCAAGAAGAACACGCAAAACTCAAGCAAATGTATGGCCTCAACAATGGAAACCTCAACTCTGAAGTACGTTGAAGAGGAAGATAGATATGGCAGCCTGATGAAGAAACCCTTCCCCTAGAAGTAAGAAAGCTCTGATATCTGCCCCAATCAATCTTGATTAAGCCCAATGAAAGTTCCAGAATGAAGCCCTCTCAAACTGCATCGATTCAACTGATATCCCACAGCCTCAAGGAAGCAAACCTCTGAAGAATGTGCATTCTCCAATGGCAGAAATCTGTAAACCCTTGTTTTCAGACAAGCACAGAGAAATATGAAGCAAAGTTGAATAATCAAAAAGGTGAGGTCAATTTGCTTCTCTTTTGCCTTTTAACCAAAAAGGCACGATTCTCAAAAAGGTACGGCTTCACCCAAAAATACAATTAAATTGTATTTTAATTAAATTCCCAATAATAAACTTGGGCATACCTTTTCAAGTGACTTAAGTGATTTTTAATAAATCACTTTTTCCCATAAAGTAATCTTTTATTACTTTATAATATATTTAAGTGGTTTCCAATTATAAAGTCAATTTGACTTTATATTAAACATCTAAGTTAAATAAATAACTTAACCACTGAAATACTGATAACTTTTCCCCAACTCAATATAAACTCATGCCGTCAGAAGCTGACGAACACTGAACTCCATCTCCCTGCACTAGTACCAACACTGAGCTGAATAGGTGAGAATGAAAATACCCACCCAAAAGAACCACTGACCCTCTAACCAAGTCTTGTCAGCCCACGAGGGTCCAAGAAATAGGCTAACTCCATAGTCATCTGACACTGACTAGGATGGGGACATCACAGTCCGCCCTCCCTGAATTTGCTTGTCCTCAAGCAAACTCAAAGTTGGATGCTACAAAATACTATCACTCTCCCAAGTAGCATCCTCTGCCGGCAGATCTTTCCACTTGACCAAATATTCCCCAAGAACTTGCCCCCTGAGAGGATGCTCTTTGAACTCGAGAATAGCCTCAGGTACTAACACCAACCTCCCTTCATCGTCCAAGGGTGGTAGATCTGTAGAAGGAACAATATGCTGTCCCAACGCCTTCTTGAGGCGAGATACATGAAACACATTATGCACCCTACTGTCTGCCGGTAATCGTAACTCATAAGCCACCTCGCCAACCCACCTGACAATGGTAAATGGCTCGTAGTAGTGTGGATTGAGTTTCTCAGAGCCCCTCTTCCTAAGAGTGGACTGCCTGTAGGGTTGCAACATGAGGTAAACCAAAGCACCAACCTCAAAGGACCGCTCAACCCTCCTCTGATCTGCATACTGCTTTTGCTGATTCTGAGCTCTCTGAATATTCTCTCTAAGAGCTCTCATAATATCTTGGTTTTCTTGTAAAAGATCACCAACACTCGGTACTCTGCAGTTGCTCAACAACAAATCAATGAAACTGGGAGCACTATAAGCATACAATGCTCTGAAAGGTGACATCTGGATGGACATGTGGTGGGTAGAATTGTAACAATACTCACAAAGATATAACCATTTCACCCAACCCTTATGCTGTCCAAAGATGTAATTTCGTAGGTACCTTTCCACCCATTTATTGATAATCTCAGACTGTCCATCTGTCTGAGGGTGGTAGCTAGTACTCAGAGTAAGCTCGGTCCCACAAAGCCTGAATAATTCCTGCCAGAAATTACCCATGAACCTGCTATCCTTGTCGCTGACGATACTCCGAGGCAACCCATGTAATCTGAATACCTCCCGAAAGAACAAGTCTGCCACCTGTATAGCTGAGTAAGTAGTAGTGATCGGGAAGAAATGAGCATACTTCGTCAAACGATCAACTACCACAAAAATGTTGTCCCTACCTCGAGCTTTTGGCAAGCCTGTAATGAAATCCATAGACAAACATTCCCACTTCCCCTCAGGAATAGGAAGCGGCTGGAGTAACCCAGCAGGGTAAGTATGCTCTTGTTTGTTCTGTTGACAGACAGAGCATTCCCTGACATATCGAAGAACATCTGATTTGAGACCCTTCGATGTGAATCTCTCCCGTACTTGCTTGTAGCTCTTAAAGTACCCGGGATGACCAGCCATGGGTGAATCATGAAGAGTCTTCAAAATCTTGTCCTTCACCTCAAAACATGGGGGACTAGAAATATTCTCCTTTTGTAAATGAGAAGATCACTCACAAGAGAGTACCTGCCATCCTGTATAGTCCCGTCAATTATACCAGAAGCCCACGGATTCTTGGCATACTCTGCTAATATCAAGTGACTCCAATCTTCTGAAATCACTGCAATGGAACTCAAGTGCGGCCAGCGAGATAATGCATTAGCAACTATGTTTTGTGTCCCCTTGACATAAGAAATGTCAAAATCATAAGACTGTAGTTTACTAACCCACTTTTGCTGTCTCTCATCTAGGTCTCGCTGCCCAAGGAAATGTTTCAAGCTGTTATGATCCATTTTGACACAAAATTTGCTGCCAACTAGATATTGCCTGAACTTGGCCATAGAGTGCGTGATAGCCAACATCTCCTTATCGTAGATACTGAAGCTCCTCTCTCTCAGGACCCCTTAGCTTCCTACTCTCGAAAGCTATCGGATGATGGTCTTGCATGATTACTGCACCAACACCTTTGCCACTAGCATCACAGTGAAGCTCGAAAGGTTTGGCGAAGTCAGGCAACGCTAACACTGGGCATGATGTCATCAAATGTTTGAACTTCTCAAAACACTCCTGTGCTTGAGGTGTCCAAATGAAGGCTCCCTTCTTCGTCAAATCTGTAAGTGGTGCTGCATGACGTGAAAACCCACTGACAAACCGGTGATAGAAAGCACATAAACCCACGAAACCCTTGAGCTGCGTCAAGGTCTCTAGAATAGGCCAATCAACAATGGAACGAATCTTATCAGGATCCATGCTAACTCCCTCTCCACTGATGATGTGTCCTAGATAAAGTAACTCTCCCATGCCCAATGCACATTTGGATTCCTTGGCGTACAAGGACTCCCTATCAAGTATGTTCAGTACTGCATCCAAGTGAGCCAAATGCTCTTCCCATGTCCTGCTGTAAACCAGAATATCATCGAAGAACACTAAAAAAAACTTCCTCAATTGAGAATGAAACACCCTGTTCATAGTAGACTTAAATGTGGTAGGTGCATTGGTTAAACCAAAAGGCATAACCAAAAAGTCATAATGTCCACAATGACATCTAAAGGCTGTCTTCTCAATGTCCTCCTCTCAGATTTTGATCTGATGGTACCCCGTTCTCAAATCTATCTTTGAGAAGTAGCAAGCTCCATGAAGCTCATCTATCAACTCATCAATACGTGGGATAGGATACCTGTTCTTGATGGTCTTCCTATTTAGCATCCTGTAATCAATACACATTCTGAGTGTACTGTCCTTCTTAACCAAAACAACTAAAGAAGCAAATGGTGACTTACTCGGCCTGATGTGTCCCATAGCGAGCAGCTTTTTGATGGTTTTCTCTATTTCATCTTTTAATCGCTTCGGGTGCCGGTAAGGTGTTATCATTATGGGCTTAGTGCCCCCCTCTAATTCGATAATGTGCTCTATGCCCCTGTCAAGAGGTCTACCATGAGGTATATCACTGAATACTTTGGAGTGTTTGTCCCTGAGAACCTGCACATCTGAATGGTAAGGATTTTTATGTTGCTGTTCATAAGAAGGCATGATCTTGCATTCTGCTGCCCACTCTACCATTTCATTTTGAATTAGTCTTTCCATCCTTTTCAATGTGATAACCTTCAAGCTGCTGTCCTTGATGGCTTTAAGGACGTGATTTGTTCCTTCAACCTTAAACTTCATCTCCATCTCTCTAAGGTTGAGAGTAAACTCACCGATTGCATGAAGCCACTTCATGCCCAAAACTACATCGGTGTCACCCATTGTTACCACATAAAAGTCTACTTTGAACTCATAATTATTGAGTTTCATTGGCAGATCCAGAATTATCCTCTCACACTTGAGAGTGTATCCATCTGCAACCTTCACTTTGATACCTTAAAACTACTAAGTTTGAATCCCTCTTCTCTCTACTAATCCTGCATCAATGAAATTGTGAGTTGCACCTGTGTCAAGCAGTGATATGACTCTTTGGCCAGCTAAGAGTCCACGTAAACTAAATGAACCTTCCCTCTGCATACTTGACATATGAGCTTCCTGTAGCTCATTCTCCACTACATTTTCCACAAAAATTTCTGAGTTTTCTTCTTCGAGATCATTTTCATCAGCTTGCTGGTCCGAAAAATCAGAATTTAATTCATCATCATAAAACCATTCTAACTGTCTATTTTGCCCCTTTGGTTTAAGAGGACAGTCATGGTTAATATTGTAGGGTCCTTTGCAATAGAAACATAGCTTCCTCCTTCGTAAATCATTCATTGTTTCACGATCTAGAGGTGTTACAAATTTATTTTTCTGATCAAAATTTTCTGATTTCTTGAAATCAGGTCAGGCCTGTTGGGGTCCCTATTTGATGAAAAATCAGGTTTGCTGTCCTTGTTTGTTGGAAAATCAGACCTGCTGTCCCTATTTGATGATGAGGCATTTGAGTTGAACTTATTTCTTGGAGTAGAAAGATCCATGCTAGGGGCCTTTTTCATAGCTTCCTATAACGTGGAAGGATCAAAGGCTTTAATCCAACCCTTCATTGGCTCAAATAGCCCTTCCACAAAGAGAATTGCCAATCTTCTTTCCGATACCCCGGTGACCATAACTGAGATCTTTTGGAATCCAATATAAGACTCCAAGCTGCCCAATTGTTTGAGTTGTGCTAAGTCTTTGAAATATATCTCCGGATCCTTCTTATCAAATCTCTCCACAAGCCTATCAGTGAATTCCTGATAAGTTGTTATTTGGTCATGCTGTAGGGTGAGCATTTCGTGATGCCACCAATCATGAGCTACACCGTCTAAATGTAAAGTAGAGAATCTTATAGCATCATCCTCCGCCATTGGTCGTAGAGTTAAGAACGTGTCCAACTTGCTAATCCAAGCTCGGGCTGTGACTCTACCACTACCATCAAAGGTGGGAAGAGTGAGTTTGTTAGTGGCCTGTCTTAGATCATTATTCCTGTAATCTTTGGGCCTCCTATCCACTCTGTTCCTGCCATACTCCCTCTTTTGGCTCATAAATCGATCAAAGTTAAGGTGATCCTTAACTTGTTGAGGCAAAGCCTCCCACTCATCATGTATGGTCATAATATTATCAGTGAAGACTACCTCGCCTTCTCCATCCTCCAATAAAGCATCATCTGGATCATGCCTAGCTCGTAGGTGCGAGTAGGGGTTACTCTATGGCGTGGAACTCCCTGTACATTGCCATCTTCCTCCTGCTCTAATGGTCTCCTGTGAACTACCAAGTTCTGTACTGCTGTGCTTAACTGCTGAAGCACGTTAGCAACCTGTTCTTGACCTGTAACTAGGCCTCTTAGCACATCCCTGGCTTCCCTGTCTTCGATCTGTGCTCTGGTTGGAGGTTCTTTATGTATTTCAACTCTGTCACCCATTTCCTCGAACTGATTGTCAAAGTTAAAATTATCAAAATTTCTTTGTCTTCTTGTCCCCCCACGCTTGGTAATACCTGTTATACCTGCCTTGAAAAGGACGCATGTGATGGTGTTCCCTCAGGCTGGCAGGATTAATGAGCTCTGATACCACTGAGATGAGCTCGGCTGGCTCTCTTATCCAAACCCCAACTGTACTGCCTTTTTAATGTGTTTATTAAGTTTTTTAGGGGAAATTTAGACAGAAGTAGAAGGGTCGAAACAACATAAAATGCTTATTGAAGTAAAATTTACAAACTAAATGCTTAAGTAATGATATATGTAGTGTCAGGTAGTGCATACAATGAATTTACAAATGATAAACATACCCGAGATGCTCCAGAATAATTAAATAAAGAATTTCCAGTCTTGGCAGGCAAGAATGACTAGAAAACCTCTGGATGCACGTCAAGAGCTCAGATCTGCGTTCTTCCATGAGGCAAACTGGAGGAAATGACTTGCAGAGATGGACGCCTATGAACCGAGAAGAAAATGGGACAAGAATGAGGCGATTTGCCTCAAAAATGCCACGCCTCCCTCAAGAAGAACACGCCAAACTCAAGCAAATGTACGGCCTCAACAATGGCAACCTCAACTTTGAAGTACGCTGAAGAGGAAGATAGATATGGCAGCCTGATGAAGAAACCCTTCCCCTGGAAGTGAGAAAGCTCTGATATCTGTCCCAATCAATCCTGATTAAGCCCAATGAAAGCTCCAGAATGAAGCCCTCTCACACTGCATCGATTCAGCTGATATCCCACAGCCTCAAGGAAGCAAACCTTTGAAGAATGTGCATTCTCCAATGGCAGAAATCTGTAAACCCTTGTTTTCAGATAAGCACAGAGAAATATGAAGCAAAGTTGAATAATCAAAAAGGTGAGGTCAATTTGCTTCTCTTTTTGCCTTTTAACCAAAAAGGCACGATTCTCAAAAAGGTACGACTTCACCCAAAAATACAGTTAAATTGTATTTTAATCAAATTCCCAATAATAAACTTGGGCGTACCTTTTCAAGTGACTTAAGTGAGTTTTAATAAATCACCTTTTCCCATAAAGTAATCTTTTATTACTTTATAATATATTTAAGTGGTTTCCAATTATAAAGTCAATTTGACTTTATATTAAACATCTTAGTTAAATAAATAACTTAACCACTGAAATACTGATAAATTTTCCCCATCTCAGTATAAAATCATGCCGTCAGAAGCTGACGAACACTAAACTCCATCTCCCTGCACTGGTACCAACACTGAGCTAAATAGGTGAGAATGAAAATACTCACCCAAAAGAACCACTGACCCTCTAACCAAGTCCTGTTAGCCCACGAGGGTCCAAGATATAGGCTAACTCCACAGTCATCTGACACTGACTAGGATGGGGACATCACATTTTATGTTTGCAACTCATTTGACAAACACAAAACACCAAGAAAAGTAAAACATTTTTTTTCCTCCAAGCTGCCATTGTTGGGTTTTGAAGGTTGCTTCATTTTTTTTCAAAGGTGAGGGCTACGGGGGGAGTAAGACCTACACAATCAAGTTAGAAATAGATGCACAAAAAAGATTTAGTCATCAAAGGTGAGTAAATCTTTCATTTTTTTCAAGTTTCCAATAATTTTTTTGAAGATTTTTCAAGTTTTTTTTTTTAAAATTCAAGTTTTTTAAATTTTATTTAGTAAGTTTTGAATAATTTTTTGAACTTTTAATGCATAGTGAGGGGTTATAATGCCAATTTTAATTTTAACTTTTTTTAGTTGTGTTCTTAATTTGTAATGTTTTTTATTTCAGGTTCATATAGAATGGTTGGAAGTTCTAGTTTGGTTGCGCAAAATGCAGAGTTTTTTTAAATTTGATCTATCGTCACCTCTTTGGACATACATCAATGATTCAACAACTTTCTAGTGGTGGGGGTTATCTTTGGCGTTGTAGCTAATGTGGAAAAGAGTATAAGAGCTCATATTTTTGAGTGAAAGCTCACTTCTACGCTATTCCTTTATAGGGAATAAAAGTTTGTCCCAACCCAAATAAAAAAGGATTGTCAAAGGAACAAATATTGGCTTATATCAAAGGACAAGAGGATACCAACATGACAAGTAATAGATCAAAGGCTCTTGCACATTCTCTTGTCAAGAGAAGCTTGCACAAACCTCCTAGTGGCTTCTCACAACTGGTTGACCCACATCCTTTAATGCCAATGCCACTATCTTCTAAAGAAGAGAATGTTTCAGTTTCGCGAAAAAGAGGCCCACTGGAGAAGGCCTTCAAAATGAAGTAAGGGAGATTGTAGATCGGATGATTGCTCATTGCATTTATGGCAATGGGCTTCCTTTCAACCTTGTTAGATCACCTTATTGGCGAGATATGGTGACGACCCTTTGCAACACATCTCTTGATTGTGTTAGTCTTGGGTATGAAAATGTGCAAACCACCTTATTGGCGAAGGAGAAAGTTTCAATAGAGACATCATTGAGAGTAATTAAGGATACGTGGCTCAAAACATGTGTATCCATCATTTCTGATGGATGGAAGATTGCAAAAATAGACCATTGATCAATGTTATAGCAATGTCCCCTAAAGGGGCAATGTTTTTGAAGGCAGTGGATTGTGAGGGGCAAGTAAAGTATGCAAGTTTCATTGCCAATATCCTCATAAAATCCATTGAAATGGTGGGATATGAAAATGTTGTCCAAGCCATAATGGACAATGCTAAAAATGGTAGTGTTGTTGGGTCTATAGTGGAGGGTACATATAGTCACATTTTTCGGACACCATGTGCAGTCCACTCACTCAATTTGATATTGCAAAAGATCGCAGATTGAGTGGGTCAAACAAATCTATATGGAGGGGTAGGAGATCCAAATGTTTGTGACTAATCATCATATATCACAAGGCATCTTTAGGACCTTCTTCAAGTTGGAGTTGTTGAAGGCAATCTAAGTTTTATTTTTTAATATATTTTTTATTTCTTATTGTTGATATGTGACATGTATTCTTTTATTTTATGTTAGGTTGTCAAAACTCGTTTTGTATCTCACACAATTGTCTTAAGATGACTTGTGAAGGTGTGAGAGGCCTTGAGTTTTATGGTCACCAATAGCTTGTGGAGTGTATGGAGGCAATCAAACATAGAAAGAGCTCAAAAAGTAAAAGCATTGATCCTAGATGATGAGTGGTGGGATCGTGTGGAATATGTTTTGAATTTCACTGAGCCCATCATCAACATGATTAGGTATTAATGATATCAAGTTTCCACAATCCATATCATTTGATATTGTAGCAGTTTCTGGATTAGATTGCGTGAGTTTTTTTCATCAACGTTTCGGATCACACTCCGTGATCCATCATCAAATCCATCATTAGGTATGCTGATATTGATTGCCCATGTTTGGGTGAAATTTATGATGGCATGAATTCCATGGTGGAGAAAATAAGAATAATAATAGAAGCCAAGGAACATGACCCAACGGAAATGTTTTTCAAAATTGTGCAAAATATTATCATTGACCATTGGAATCATCTTACATCTCTTAGCATTTGCTTTGTCACCAAAGTATTATAGCAAAGAAATACTTTCATTTCCAAGGAGGGTGCCACCATATAGGGATGAGGACCTTGTTGTTGGCTACAAGGTTGCAATTAGAAAGATATTTTCAGATGAAGATATCCAAAGTATTGTCTTGAGAGAGTTTGGCCACTTCATATCTTCAAAGAATCACGATGTTTCGCTCTTTGAGACAAATATAGGAAAGATGCTCATGATTGGCGGTATCTACATGGTCAAGGCTTCATTTACTTGCAGCCTCTTGCAATTAAAATTCTCTCCCAAGTATTATCTTTTTCTTTTTCTCGTTTTTCATTTGATGCTATTATGCTATATATTATATTTTATAATAATATAATTTTATAATTCATGTTTTGAATTTATAAAATTAAATACTAAATGTTGTATGCAAACCTAACAGGTTGCAAGTTCTTCTTCAGCTGAGTGGAATTGGAGTACATACTCCTTCCACTTGGTTAAGTGCAACCGTTTGAGTGCAAAAAAAGTAGAGGATTTGGTCTATGTACACTCCAACCTTTGTCTCTTGTCACATAAGACACCTGAATACAGTGAGGGCGTGACAAAGAATTGGGATCTAACTCTTGATTGTGTTGATTTAGATGCTGCAGTTGCACAGCTTGTCGAAGTCTAATTGATTGTGGTTCAAATGAAATTGAACCAAATGTTGACCTTGATGCTTTTGATGAAAAGAATATAAAAACTATTAAATATTGATTGTAATTTTGAATTTTCATTGTGAAATGACATTTTGAGATTTGAGCATTTTCATTTTTGCAAATTATGAATATGAGGTATTTAAATATTCTGTTTATTGGCAATTATGAGTATCATTGTTCTTATAATTTATAATTTTGAACATATATATATATATATATATATTCCCGTACTTATACCCAAGGATTTTTTTGCTGTACCATCGTAATAGGTTCTGAAACCCATACCTGAACTGGCAACTTAGCATTTATGTGAAGAATCTTCATCTTTTCCATCAAATAATGTAATAAGTAGATGTTCTGTATTGAATGAGACATATCTGGGAAAATACACACAGCATAATAAAGAATATGGTATTTGTTGTCCCTCACATGCGAGTTGATGACTTCTGTCAATACAAGCAAATTATGATGACATGCACTTATTGCCCATCAGGAATTGACTAATGCCTTACATTTGTAGATTAAGGTAAGCTGCTAGAATTTTTTTTGTACAGCAAAGATTGTGATTTATTGAAAAGTTTGACACGTACTTCCATTAGCAGAATTCAACTATTTTACTAGCATGTTGTTGTCTTCTATCAGTTGGATATAAAACTTTTTGATGCATCTGTCAGATTCTAGTAGGCTCAAATTTCCCAAAATTGATTATAGCCACAAATATTATTAAAATTAAAGAGATACCATCTGGAGTAAGTCTGTCTTGACTCTTGTTATATAGTGCTCCATAATTTAATCTATTCATAAATATGAAGATTAACAGTTAAACTATCGATGGAATTGTTATACATATCTGGCCTTGAGAATGAAGTAAAGCACATAGGGTTAAGCTAACCAAATTGTCACTAACCTTGGACTAATGCACCATCTATGATTGACAAAGTCCTATCTTGAAGGTGACAAAAGTAAAAATGTTCTCAGTTTGAGCTTCACCATTTGAGCACATGGATACAAATAAAGTCCCAGATTTACATATGCCTGTTCTAGTCAGAGCTTACAGTAGCTAACTATGAGAGAAGGTTAATATGAACAGATTGAGAAACATTTAGAATTATTTAACAGGATAGTTTTACACAGCTCTTCCAAAACCCTTATGGCAGATAATTTTAATAATCCTCTAACTTTTTTGGACATGTTCTATTGTCACAGAAATCAAAATCCTTCGATATCTCTTTCTGTTACTGTACTTTATGCAACTTTCTCCGTTCGCTTGGTTATGTTGCTCAAGTGCAATGAATTGCCCGTGTTGATTGTAGGCCAGATGTTCTTGATTTTAGGTTTCTCTAATCTATAAATACATATTTTGTTGTGTTGCAAGAGAGTAGGTCTGTGGCTGTATCTCTGTAAATCTCTCATGAATGATCATGCATATAAAATTTCAACTGCTTTTCTGCACGTTGGATCGAAATAGCTGCAGAGTTGCTGCAAATGTGTTCAAGATGACAGTTTGGATAGAAAATTTCATTATCAAAATGCAATTATCAACATTTCTTGGAAAACACAAGGCTTGGGTTGTTAATCAAAAGCTGTATAATTGACTTTACCTATATGATTTGCAGTTGGTGCAGCAATTTGTTTTGGGTGTTTATGATGAGAAAGCTACTGTAGCTTTACATCAGAGTTCACCGGATGTTTCCCTTCAGAAAGATCCCCGTTCCAAAACTGCGGCTCAGAGGTAAGAGAAACATATCATCATTGATTTGTGATTAATAAAAAAACTGGTTTTCAAGATTTTATTAAAAGGTCAGTACAATATTCCTTGTCTCAAATTGTATCTTCCTCAGTTTTAAGGATTTTCTTAACTTGGCATTCTTCAGGACATTGCTAAGAGAGACACTTCTAAGTTTTTTGAAATATTTGAAAATGTAAGATAGGAATGTCCACCCTAGCAATATATAGCTTGGTATTTCCTGCTCAATTACAAGTATTACGATGGTATCATCTTTTACTTTCTTATCATTATTCGTGTTGAGACATCAACATATTGCTTCCAGATTTGAGAAAATCTTTGATCACTGTTACCATAACTTACTTTACATCTATGGTACTCTAGTTCACTCACAATCAAATCAGCCTTCAAATGCTTAAAATAATCATTTATTTGCTCATCATTGATTTTAGTTGATGTTGGGACACTGGTTTTGTTTTTTTAAGTTTTACTTATCTGTTTTTTGCTACTCTTCTATCATATCCTCTATTGTAAGGGAACTAAAAATGGAACTTTAATTGATTATTACAACATTGCAGGTATCATGCTCATGTATACACCAATGGCACAATTTGTGACCTTACAAATGAGGCCAGAGAAACAGAGGTATTTCCATGAAATTCAAAACACAAACACTGGTCTTTTGATCCTTAATATATGTCAATGGTTTCAATATGTATTTTCATCTGATAACAGTACAGTGATTATTGCTCTTCATTTTGGTTAGTCTCTTGTTATCTTTTTTACATTATTTCGTTTGCTTAGTTTCTCTAATTGTTTGCTTGCTTATATTGTGGCTTTCTTCAGTCAAACTAATTGTTTATCTGACATAGAATGTTAAAACATTAAACAATGTACCAGTCCATTTTATTGAGTGGTTGTCTGTGTTAAGGTTTCCCATTTATGCAGGTGAGATTTATGTGTTCAGAGTCAAATCGAGCATTAATTCATTCCATCAAAGAAGTTTCCACATGCAAATATGCATTGGTAGTTCAATGTCCAATGCTTTGCAAGCACCCGTAAGTTCCAATATGCTTTAACACCAAGATAAATTCTCCTTTAAAAGAGTATTATGATCGTTCCAAGTCTTTACAAAAAAAGACCTCTATTGTTAACTTGCTGTCCTTTGAACTCTTTTCAGGTTGTTCCAAGAAGAGCGACCTTCTTGGTATACTATCAACTGTAATACTCTCAACAAAGACAATAAGAGAGAAGGAGGATACGACAAACACAAACGGCTAGCTTTGCCAGTAGATAAATCAGAAAGTGATCAAGCTAGTGATTAATAGCTATACTAAGATGTGCTGTGTCAGATTTCAAATTGGAATACAATTCCCAATTTTCTTTTTACCCTTAGATTTGTTTTTGGGGGGAATCATGCATCTTATATGATGTTAGATACTATATATGATTACCACATTGGAGTACAATAACATGGCTAGGTGGTATTCGTGTTCTTTTCTCCGTGCTTAAAATCGGGGAGGGCCAACATGTTTGTGTTAGCATGAACTCAAGATTTAACCTTTCATCGACAGTCTTTTTGAATACTTTGGGTTACTCCTTTTTCACATATATCAGGTTTATTTGATTGGATTCCTTCATGGGTATATCAAACATATGTATCAGATACTCCAAAAATTCCTTCTTGTATCTGGATATGGCATGAATACCTTCTTTATTACACTATTGGATATTCTAACTCCCAAGAAGATTCCCTTGTAAATGTATTGATTAGTGATCAGATTGAAGGACCTTCTCCAGCAAATTTTCTCTTTGAAACAATTGATTTGTTACTAGCAATTAGATGCTTCTATTTGGCCTTTGTAAATAGGTAAATGTTTCAGCTCTGGAACAAACTTTTATTAAGCAGTTCTTTTAATTGGTCACCGATGAATGGGTAACATGATGGTTTGTCTTGTAATAAATTCATGCAGACTACTCATTTGCATTTGATCTCACACAAAACTTAGTACTTATCAACCCTCATTTCACTTTCAAGTTTTGCAAACTTATTCACCCCATATTATGTCATGGATTCTTTGAGAAATTACCACTCCATATCATGTTAAATCTATTCGAGGCTAAAATTGGGCGATGTTTATCTTTAAAATGTGTCTACACATTAGTGACTATTGGAAATGTTGTGGTTAAATGTTTTTGAAAAGTTAAGCAGCATTTACAGGGTGCTATACTTTTCACAAAGGGCCCAAGGGGCCAAAGAACAACATAGTTCAAAACAAAAATTGAACTATAGGAACAAACAGAAACAACTGACAGACAACTGAAGGAGCCAATAGACCGTCAGCTGTAGAACAAATAAAATTAGACAACCCCCGAACCCGAGGGATCTAAACAAACTCCCCTAACCCGAGGTCGAGAAGAAGCAACAGATTTGGGGAGACCCTTCTTCCGTAGCACAACCGACCAAGGAGGCTCGGAATGGAGAACCAATGAGTAGGGCGAGTGGAGTGGATCCACAATAGCCAACTCGAGAGAGGAGCCATCACGCAACAAGGGAGCTAACAGCGAAGCAACGGAGGTAGGAACTGGCAAAAGAGCAAGCTCTGACAGAACAACAGTAGCAGATTACGATAGCAAAAAGATCTACAGCAGGGATAGTCGGAAGGGGGTCCAAGGAAGGCTCAAGAAGATCGTCCTCCTCAAAAGAGCTAACCGAGGGGGGAGAACCAACAGTGAGGTGGTCTGTGGAAGCATTCTTCCACCAAGTAGCAGCGCTCTTGCGGCGAGCAAGGGGGCAAATAGAGGCCAAATGACCAGTGGAGAAGCACCTCCTGCAATGGAAGGAGAGGTCCTCATAGTCCAGCAGCTGCGTCCAAGGTCTGTCCTCCACCATTAAGATCACATCCCCATGGAGAGGTTTGTAGATGTCCAAGTCAACTAACACTCGAGCCACCATAGGATGCCCTAAGTCATGAGTAGTCGAGTCCACCATCAGGAACCGACCAATGGAGTTGCCAATAGCTTCATAACATGACTCCTCCCAGAACTGGAGAGGGAGATTCGGTAAACGTACCCAAACAGGTCTGGTATTTAGCGGCTCAGTGAGTGGATTGAAAGAGCGAGACCAAGGCCGGATGGACAGTGAATGAACCCCCCACATCCACCCTTGATCCAACACGCAAGCACGCTTCACAATCGAGGCAAAAGTAGCAAGGCAAAAACCCCTAGCACAAGGGTACAACTCAATCTGCCTAGAAACAACGAGCTTCCAAGAGGTAGAAATCCAAGCATGGAGATTCGAGAGTGAGGGCCAAAATCCATTGAACCTACAAACCACACCCAGTTTCAAATAGTATTCCTCATTTTCAGCAACTTTAGGTCCACATACCACCACTGGTGAGGCACGGGCACAGGGCAGAGGTTTCACCCTAGCCAGAGCAGGAACAGAACAGTTACCAACCTTGGAAATAGCCTCAGAAAAGGATTTCCCCAGGTGGCCCGAAGGCAGAGGAACACCAGCAGGGAAGGAGGAAGGAACACCCACACCCACGCCACACCCAATGGATGGGCAGCCAGAAGGAAGAGCAGTCGCAGCAGGAACAACAACACCACCACTGTCCACAGATCCCAGCCTAATCCCCAAACCGCAACATGCAGGAGGAGAGAACGCAGTAACAGGGAGCCGACGCCCAGAAGGAACATGACCCCCGCACGGAGGAAACCCACACCCAGAAGCATCACCACTGTCCCCAACCCCCAGCCCAATCCCCAAACCGTCGCCAGTAGGAGCAGAGACCGCAACAACAGGGAGCCGTTGCACAGTTTGAACCGGTTTCCCGCTCGGAGCAAACACGCACGGAGCCATCTATTCAACTTTTTATTTTGAAATGTTGACACTATGTTATGGTTAAATGTTGAATTGCACTCCCATCTCCTATAAAGTGTGATCCTTGTTAAGTGCACAACATTCCCCATGTCTTGTGCTTGTTTTAGATCTTGTTAGAATCCCATTCTCGATATACAATATTCTCGTTGAAGTGTGCTTTTGCTTCAAGTGCTAAAATATCAACTTCATTGAATTTTTACGCTCACCATCAATACAGATTTAGATATAATGTTCCATGGGGATGTGTTTTTATAGGTTTGGGGCTGATGTCTTTGTATGCATGAAAAATCAACACACTTGATGTCTTGGGGTAGGTTAGAGCAAGTTGCTAGATGATCAAAAGGTATAACTCAATGGCTAGGGTTGTTGATGTTGAGTAGGTTGAGGTTTACATTGTTGTCGCCTACGTGTTCGTTCAATATGGTTTCAAAGTACTCACTAGACTTCCATGCCTTGAACTTGTTCATTCAACGAGTTATCGAATAATTAGTGGTGGGATAGTACAAGCAAGTAGCAATTTACTTTGTTGGGCATCTAGGTTGGTTTGCATGTGATTTGTACCAAGTTGTCTTGCTATAGGTTCTACACTATGTTGTTGGTTTAGCTATGGGGGTTTAGTTTGTTGATATCATTGGGTTCAATATGATGGGCAGGGTTGTACTATTTAATTTCTTCCACAAAGTGTGCCTATAGTGATCCACTTATTTAGTTTCTATTTAAGTGTACTTTTTTGAAATCCATGAATTTTTTCTCCTTAAACAATAATATGGCAACGTGTGCCATCACTTGATTTTTTACATGAAATAAAATGTGTTATTTTGGAAAATTCATCAATTACCACATAAATGGAATCATTACCTCTTGACTTCTTGGTAGTCAAAGATCAATGTCTATACTTAGATCCTTCCATGGCCTTTTTGGGACAGGCAAAGGCTTATACAATCTAGTAATTTAGCTCATCCCTTTTGCATGTTGACAAATTTTGTAGTTCTATACCATATTTTTCAAATCCTTACCCATCTTTCACCAATAATAATTTTCATTCAACTGCACCAATATTTTGTTCACTCCTTACCCATTGTTTGCCAATAATAAATGGCAACATGTGGCATCACATGATTTTTTACATGAAATAAAACGTGTTATTTTGGAAAATTCATCAATTACCACATAAATGGAATCATTACCTCTTTGAGTTCTTGGTAGTCAAAGAATAATGTCTATACTTAGATCATTCCATGGTCTTTTTGGGATAGGTAAAGGCTTATACAATCTAGTAATTTAGCTCATCCCTTTTGCATGTTGACAAGTTTTGTAGTTCTGTACCATATTTTTCAAATCCTTACCTATTTTTCACCAATAATAATTTTCAGTCAACTACACCAATATTTTCTTCACTCCAAAATATCCAACTAGACCTCCATTGTGCTTTTCTCTCATTAGATTGTGCCCCATAGATACTTGAGCTATACACAAACAATTTCCGTTGAATAACATTCCAAAATTGATACTTCATTATTATCTTGTTGATGCCTTTTGAATTTTTGTATATGCATCATTTACTATTCTTTTTGGGTGTTAACACTATTGGTACTACACTATTAGACACATAGGACAACTGAGGGGGGGGAGGTGAAATGGTTGTGCATTAAAACCTTCAAACCCTTATTAAGTATTAAAATGAATGTAAACAAATGAAACAATAGATCCACAATCATTCACAATAGAACACCAAATTTTACGTGGAAAATCCTAAAAGGGAAAAACTAGGGTGAGGATTAGCTCACAATATGAAAACCAAAACCGATTACAAAAGGTTCACAGCTTGAAGGGCTCATTGCCCAAAGGACTCATTGTCCAAAAAGAAAAGGCTCATTGCCAAAGGCTCACTTCTTCCGAATTACAAAGAAATAGTTACAAGGAGGTTCATTACCTCAGAGCAACTAGAGAAACCACCACAATGTTTCTTCACCATCCACAACCTTTGGCTCAATGCCTCTAGTGACTTCTGACACACTAAAATGTAGACACTTTTTTCTAACTGCTTCTAGCAGTCTTAGGCGTTCTTGCACTCAGATCTCAACACACAATCACATATGCATCATTCCACACCACACACATCTCCAAAAACCTTACCTTGCATATACCTTCCACAACTTCGAATAACCTTCTCTAGGTTGGCTCCAATGAAACACATGCACCTCAAACGTGCAACCACCAAATAGGTCAGCACCAAACACCTTTGCAGTGGAAAGAAGCGAGGGTGGACCACATCAAGGGTTAACTAGGACCCAAATCTACATCGACACGCTACACCAGGCTTCCACAAACTACGAAGCTTGTTCGCAAATAATGCTAACACACCAAGTTGGCCAAACCGACATTAACTCTATCAAGCAACCAAATTCACACTTCACCAAGGCCAAAAACATCCTGCAGACCGTGTAGCAACTTTACACAACATCTTGGAATATTCCAACACCAACGAAATATACAAAAACATTGGTCCAATGACATTGAGAATGCTATCATCCTGTGCAACCTGTCAACCTGCCATGAAAATACAACTCATAAACCAAGCTTGTAGAACAATTGAGCACTAAAGAAACCAAGGGAAGGTAGATACAAGTAATATTAGTGCATTCCCAAATCCGCAAGACAAGAAACTTCAACAGAGAGAAATGCAAAGCAAATTCCATTTCTCTTAGATATCCCTCTTCACAAGCCAAAGTCAATCCAACACACTGTTAAACATATCTTCTATTGTTGCACGATCTAGAATTTAAAACTCTGAATATAACACCTTCAAAGACCCCTAATTATTACTTTCAAACCGCACAAGAACATCTTCAGGAATGAAGAAATGTAGAGCAAGATATAAAACACTTCCCAGTCACCTTGTGCATTCTTTATGCAAATTTTCTCAAAAGCACTTGGAAAACAAGTGACCCTCCTGCATTTGTAACACCTACTTAACACCATACACACCATCCATATCAAAGGTTGACATCAATGACAATATTGATGACAACATAATGCAACATACACATGGGCTCAAACTCCCTCTTATCAAACCTTTCCTCTTTTATATCTTATAAAAATATTCATTTTGTTGACACTAAACATACATTTGGATTGTTCTCTTCTTCTGCGTACTTCAATGGATTCAATGTAAATCCATTTACATCTTTTACAATGGTGTAAGTGCTCATCTTGCCATCATGTACAATCATTGTCATACTGTTGTGGTCTATTCAATAAGACATGACAAACATCCATGGGCATAATATCACATAATATTTGATCCTTATATACTTATACCAATCTATAAATCTACTAAACGTTACTCACATGGTAATGTTTCTCTTTTTGCAACCATTAGACCTTGTATGGCCTAGGGTGTTTGATTCTTTTTAGCTTGAGCTTTGTTGGCAATATTGTCATTGATGTCAAAGGCATTTGAACAAAATTGTATGAAGGCCAAAGGCCACTAATTGATATCCAATGTAACCCAAGTAAAGGATGAAATCAATGTAGACCAAAAGACGAGTTTATAGTTGTTTAAGAATGCCCGACCTCCCTTCATATTGGCATATATACAAGGCAAACATAGTTTTTATGTTGGATGACTCCTTTTACCCTTGGCGCTTAAGTCATTGGTAAATAATAAATTATTATTTGTTTTGGGCCAACCACATTGGTCCAAGGCATATATACACATATTAATGAATTTGCCCAAGTTGAGAAATCGTTAATGGTTTATCATGAAAGACAACATATATTTAATAAGGAGCAGTGGTTGAATAAGGTGCACCGATTTATAATGAGCATTGATTTATGAGAAGCAAATTTATTTAATAAAGCAACACTTATGTTTAGTTAAAGGCAACAATCAAGTCTAATAAAAGGATATGTTTTTTCATGAAGTCACCTCCTTTGTCAAACAATACATCCATTGATAAAGTCACCACTATTGGTGAAAATATATATAGAGATGGTGAGATGTTGTGACAAGGGTGTGTGGAAATAAAAGATATAATATTCAAGCACAAGAAATTTGGAGGGAAATATAGAAGATAATTCAAGGTAGATTTTGTAAAAGGAATCATAATAGATCTATAAAGAAGAATATAAGTTACTTTTGAAGAGAAGAACTTGCTGATTTGAATGTGATTGTTCACCATCCATTGAAGAGGATATTCACAAGAAGATAGTAATTCTATTGCATAAAAGGTTGGTACCTTAACAAGAGATTGGTGTCTCTCACCGAGTTGGTGCTCAGTTGCGAGGATTGGTGTCTCCAATAGGTTGGTGCCTACAAATTCTGTAAGAAGAATTTTATATAAAAACATTATTTTGCCGTGGTTTTGTCCCATAAGGGTTTCCATGCAATTTTTGGTGTTCTTGTGTTGCAATTTGTTAGATCTTGCATATTGATTATTTGTATTTATTGATAAAGGGTGATATTGATTTACCCTCCCTCTTAGTATAATCGTGTGCTCATCAATTGGTATCAAAGCAGGTTTCTTTGGAACATAGCTTAATCACTTGAAGAAAGATCTTATATAAGCACACATGGTAGGACAAGAAGGATATGGTTTCTCATCAAACAAAGCACCATTATTCGATGGAAAAAACTGTGCTTTTTGGAGAATTAGGATGGAAACCTATTTGAATGCTCTAGGATATGATATTTGAAAATCCATGGTGAATGGTTATACACCTCATGCGACTCCTCCAACAAACTAGGAAGGAAAGAGGGCCAGTGAATATAATGCAAAGACGAATAATGCAATTATGTGTGGATTATCAGAATTAGAATTTGTGAAGGTTATGCACTACAAATTGACCAAAGACATGTGGGCCAAATTGAAGAATACCTACGAAGGAGATGATAAGGTCAAAAGAGTTAAATTTTAAACTCAGAGGGTAGTCTAAAAGTCTCAAAATGAACAAAGAGTATGCAAGGAGAGCATCATTTCATGTTATTAATTGATGATTTTTCTAGAATGACTCAGGTAACCTTTTTGAAAGAAAAATCAAAAGATTTAGGAAAATTTAAGTCATTTAAGGCCTTAGTAGAGAATGAAACTGGATTCAAAATCAAATGTTTGATGTTTGATTGAGGTGGTGAGTTCACCTCAAATGAGTTTGTAGAGTTATGTGAACAAAGAATAAGGAGACACTACTCAGCTGCAAGAACTCCACAACAAAATGGTGTTGTGGAAAGAAAAAATAGAATAGTACAAGAAATGGAAAGAAGAATGCTAAATGACTCCAAATTATCATACTCATTCTTGAAGGAAGCAATGCTCACAACAGTATACTTTTTGAATCAAGGTCAAATTAGAGTAGATCATGATAAAACCACATATGAGTCATGAAAAGAAGAACTGTGGTAGTAAAATATTTTAGAGTGTTTGGTAGTTGATGCTATATAAGGAGAGATGAAGAGGATCTTGGTAAGTTTGATTCAAGATCCGATAAAGGAATATTTCGTGGGTACTCCTTAAAAAGAAAAGCTTACAAGTGCTACAACAAAAGATTGTAGAAGATGGTTGAAAGTGCAAATGTAAGGGTAAATGATGAAAGATACTACAAAATAAATGCACCAAAAATAGATTATCAAGAGGAAGAAAGTTGCAAAGAGGAAGAAGTAGAGGAAGTATTGGAGAATATTGAACAAAGAAGCACAAAAGCTCCATCTAGGACACCTTTAAAGGAACAATCTAAAACATTTTCCAAATTTGTTCATAAGAATCATCCCGAGGATTTAATTCTAGGATATAAAAACAATAAAATTTAGAAAAAAAGTTGGCCAACCCACCAGATCTTGAAGACTTGTCTTTGTTGTCCAAGATTGAGCCTAAGAACTTTATAGAAGTGAGTGAAGACAAATTTTGGATTAAATCCATGGAAGAAGAGTTGAACTAAATTGAAAAAAATGAGACTTGGAAACTTGTCCTAAGACCCAAAAAATAAGAATATTATTGACACAAAATGGGTTTTCAGAAATAAGTTGAACGAGGATGGTCAAGTAGTAAGGAACAAATCAAGGCTGGTATGCAAAGGGTACGCTCAAGTAGAAGGGATTGATTTTGAAAAAACTTTTTCTCCTGTTGCACGTTTAGAAGCTATACAAATGTTCGTAGCATTCACATGTTACAAGGATTTCAAATTCTACCAGATGGATGTTAAATCAACATTTCTGAATAGACACTTAGAAGAAAAAGAGTATATAGAACAACCTGAATGATTCATCTTGTCGAAAAACATGAGAATTTGTATGTAAACTCAAGAAAGCTCTTTATGGTTTGAAACAAGCTCATAGGGTGTGGTACTCCAAATTGGATAAATACATACATGAGAAAGGTTTTAAAAGGGGCATTGTTGGCAATAATGTGTAGCTTGAAACTGAAGGGAAGCATTAGTTAAATGTTGTGGTATATGTAGATGCAATCTTTTTTGGAGGTAGCAATGATAAGATGTGTGAATGATTTTCTCAAGCTATGTAGAAAGAGTTTGAAATGCCAATTCGTAGAGAGTTGTCCTTCTTCCAGAGATTACAAATTTCTCATACAAACAAAGCGATATTTATCTCCCAGACTAAATATATTAAAGAGATGCTAAAAAATGTTTAGAATGGAAGAATGTAATCCAGTTAGTACACCCATGATTATAGGATGTAAGCTATTTAAGATGATGGGTCTCTTGATGTAAATCAGTCTCTTTACAAATCAATGATTAGAAGTTTATGTCACAACATCAAAACCTGATATTATGCAAGCAGTAGGTATGGTTACTAGGGTTCACGTTGTACCTAAAAAAGCTCATGTGCAAGCAATCAAGAGAATATTCAAGTACTTCAAAGGCACATTAGATTTTGGGTAATGGTATCGAAGAGGTGATGAATTCACCTTAAGAATATATATAGATTCAGATTGGACATGAAGTGTTGATGATAGGAAAAACACAAGTGGTTGTGCATTCTTTGTTGGAAGTAGTCTTGTCTCATGGTTAAGAAACAAACATTAGACTTCCCGTCAACTGTAGAGGTAGAGTATATAGCATCAATTTCTTATTGCACTCAGGTTCTTTGGATGAGAAACTTTAAAGGATATCAAAGTATAATATAATAATCCAATATCCATATTTTGTGACAATACTAGTGCTATCAATATCTCAAAGAATCCAATGATGCACTCAAGAACAAAACATATTCCTATAAAATATCACTTCTTGAGGGAGCAAGTAGTAGATGAATACGTAAAGCTTGAGTATGTTGACAATCATGATCATATTGCGTATATTTTTACTAAGCTTCTTCCAAAAGAGACTTTTGAGTTTCTAAGACAAAAATTGAGTGTGGTATCACCTTATGTTTGTCATTAAGGAGATGAATTCCTTAGGGAGAGCTTAGCATTGTATGATCTCATAGCTCCATGAAATCTTTTGTCATTGAAGTCAAAGGGGAAAAATTACAATGACAATGGGAGAAATTGAGATTGGGGGAGTATTATGATCTACATTCACAAATTATTTTATGTAGCGTTTCCATCAATGACAAAGGGGGAGATTGTTGAAAATGTTGTCATTGATGTCAAAGGCATTTGAACAAAATCATATGAAGGCCAAAGGACACTAATCGCTATCCAAAGTAACTCATGTAAAGGATGAAATCAATGTAGACCAAAAGACAAGTTTGTGGTTGTTTAAGAATGCAGGCTAAGCTCCCTTCATATTGCCATATATACAAGGCAAATTTAAATATTATGTTGGTTGACTCCTTTTACCCTTGGCGCTTAAGTCATTGGTAAATAAATTTAAATTATTATGTGTTTTGGGTCGACCACACATGTTGGCCAACCATCGATAATAAAATGAGAAAAAGGTGTAGATATTTGCATGATGATCACCTTACCCGTTGCAATAAATTGTTGACTATGCAAATCACCAATGAATATTGAATCTAGAATGAACTCAATGCACTTACTAGTTCATGCTATTTGATATACAAAAAGAAGATTATGCTGAATATCATGAAAACTACCATTGGGCACATCAACAAATCCTTCACCAAATACATACAAACAAACACCATTATCTATCAAGATGTTTACGATTGAAGTATGATTCAAGGATAAAAACCTATCATGTGATCTTGCCATATGATACGAGGCCCTAGAGTCAAGAATTCAATTTTTAGACTCATATACATGTGTTGCAACAAGAGAATGACCCTTCATCTTATTATCTTTTACCTTATCACTCTTGTTAGCAATTCCTGTGGTACCTGTGTGTAGAAGACAAAGGTTGTGAAGAAGAAGAGGGGGAACTTGTAGATTTAGAAGGCAAAGAAATGTTATGTTCCTTTAGAAGTTTCCTCATTTCATCTAACTCTTTCTTATAGAAATTATGTTCACCATGTTGGAATCCATTGTCATTGATGTCAAAAGGGTATTTTGAAAGGAATGGAAATCACCCAAATTCAATAAAGTTTGGTGCCCATATTGGTACATTGAAAGTGTTATGGTAAAATTCAAGTTATGTTCAAATTGATTTATGGGCCAACCCTCCTTGAAATCACCATCCAAGTTGAAGATATATCTAAATAAAGTAATTTATTTTTGAGGGCTGATCCTTAGCTCTTAGCACCCCTATTTGATAATTTAAAAATGCAATTAATTTATTTGTTTGGATGAGGCCAACCCCCATGTAGAAGTATCCCATTTGGGAATTAAAAAATAATAAATTCATGTTTTCTTAAAAGGGGCCAACCCTCAGGGTGAGCGCCTACATTTGAAATCGTGTATACAAATTAAAAGTTATCTGCCTTTGCCAATACATGTATCTATTCATAAAGTCACCTCTTTTGCCAAACAATACATCCCTCCTCATAGAGACACCTCCCTTGAGTTGATATAAAGAGTGGAACATATGTGGATTTAGAAGCAACAAATCAATGATATATTTCTGAATATAAGGAAGAGGAAGAGCAAAAAATTGAAGAGTAAATTTGACTTATTTTGAGAATATATAAAGAGAAGATTTAAAAGAGAAGTATGAAGAATGGTTCAGATTTGTATTAAAAAATATATACAACCCATGTATGTAGATGAATGCAAATATGTATGAAGAATGTGTGAAAATTAAAAGCAAAATTTTGAACAAAACATTAATATATTGGTAATCAAATTAAAGGAAGACATTGACAAAGTTGGATCAGACGTGTGAAAGATATTGTGCATGATAGTGATCAAATCTAGAAGGAAGATTGTGCATGAGTATAATCAGACTTATAAGAGAAGGTCATTGTGTGGATTGCGATTAGATTTGGAAGAAAGATATTGTATGAGTTGTAATCAAATTTGTGAAAGGAAGACACTACTATATTAGCCATTGAAGGATTAATAGGTTGGAGCCTATCAAATAGAGGTTGAAGCCTCTTATGGGTTGGAGCTCAGTTTGTGTGTGGGTTGGAGCCTCCAATAGGTTGGTGCCTATAATTCTATCAAGTGGAGATTGGTGTCTTGTGATTTGGTGCTCACTATTTGTATGTGAAGTAGGTTGCGTTTTGTAGACACTAAAAAATGTCCTAGGCTTGTTTACACTCAGACATATTTTTCATTGATTATCTTTGACACAACGTGATAAATTACATTGTATCAAAGAGGGGAAAAATGTAGACACTAAAAATTATCCTAGGCCTGCGAACTCTATTTTCTTCATTAATTCCCCTTTAGTCCTTGATAGTTAAATAATTTTGATTATTTATTTGTCTATTGTCATAAGTCTTCCATTAATTAAATAATTTTAATTACTTAGTTAATTCATAATCTATCTTTTATTTTTTCATTTGATTAATTACGTCACTAATGTCCTTTTTCTCTATAATTAAATAAATTTTATTTATTTAATTATTATCACTTTTTGCTATAGTTAAATAGTTATTTTAATTATTTAATTATTCATTAGCCTTTTCTGTCATTAAATTAAATAAATTTTATTTATTTAATTGTTTACTAATTTGTCATTTTCTTCCCATTTTGGAATTAAATTATTATTTAATAAAAAATCAACCTGTCACATGTCCATTATAAGTAAATAATGCTTTTATTATTTAATTATTCACTTTCCCTCTCAAATTAAATAATTTTATAATTATTTGAATCTCTCCAACCTCTTTTCCTGTGCCAACCTCATTATCCATGTCAATCTCATCTCTTGACATCTCATTTAATTTTAGCCCTTGATTGAATTATTTTATAATTCAATCTTAGCCATTCATTTTTTGTCTTTTCCCTAATTTTTCCCTAACCCTATTTCATACCACAACTTTCATTCTTGGCCATTGATTGACATATCTTTTTGACATTGAATCTCATCCCTTCATTGACATTTGTCATTCTAAAAAAGAGACCTTTCATTGTCATTTCAACCTACCTAGACTATTGCTATCAAAGGAGACAACTACTATCTTCAATATTTTGCTATCATAAACATTAGGCTACTATTGCACACTCAAATATGAGGGCATCAAGTACATTCAAGAAAAATGGAGAAGGACAATGGAGGTCAAACAACCATGGTATAGTTAATATTTACTTTGTGTTGATGTTTCTATGTTGGATTGTACTCTATTGTTGGTTTAGGGATTTATAGGTTTAGTTTTGATGCTTTATTACCTCAACTTGAATTTTACCCTGAACCTGACGTAAAACTAATCAGATCTCGTAATTTTTTATAGAAATTTTAAAGTTTTTCAGGGTTGCAACCTAATCGCAATCTCAAATGACACAATTGCTAAAAGCTAGTGCATCACAATCATCATCCGAAAAGCCACAACTGTTCATAACTCAAAAAAATCATTTTGTTGTATCTATTTTCAGATTTTTTTAGTTATTCTTGGTTTTGGTTTTATCATCTAACATCATTATTGCATCATACTAGTCTTTGGTTTTTTCGAAATTGGTTGCATTTTTTTTCTTTTTCGCAGCTTCAGGTTTGTGCGACACAACTGATTAGGGATTCACCGCAACTGTTCAAAATTTGAGAACATCATTTGTTTGCATCTATTTTTGGATTTTCCTATTGTTTTCAGTTATTGGTTTTGGGTTTTTCCATCTAACATCATTATTGCATCATATTATTCTTTGGTTTTGTCGAAATTGGTTGGATTTTTTTGTGTTTGTGCAGCTACAGGTTCATTTGTCGCAACTGTTGAGGGCTTCACCACAATCGCTGTTGAATTCACCGCATTTGTGTGACGTAGTTAAAATTTTGGAAACTACAGTTGCCAATTCTCACACCACATCTATCAAAAGCCAGTGAGCCACAACTATTATTTCCTAGGATGCAATTGCCTGTTTATTTAGAAATCTAGTTTTTAGTAGAAATTTTCAGATTAGGTCTTTTGCATTCGGTAGTTTAGGGGTTTTCATGCTACTGATATATGATTTGTAGGGTGTGGCATAGGTGGAAAGGAGATAGTTTGATTTGATTTTGCTAACTTGTTTATCTTGTCTCATTTTGCAATTTCATTTAGTTCTTTCACACTCATTTTGGCTTAAAATTAACTTGCATTATACACTCATTTGGTTTAAAATTTACAACTTACATTATCTCATTCATGGGTTTAAAATGAACACTACTTGCATATTCACTCATTTGGCTTAAAATTTACAACTTGCATATCACATTCATTTGGCTGAAAATTAACCTTGCATTTCTACACTCATTGGTTTTAAAATTAACAACTTTGCATCAAGTGTCTTTTCTCACATTTTGACTTGGGGATGTAAAATAAACCATTGTTTTCATTGTCTTGTGGTTTTGAGTTGTGTATGATCTTCTCTCGCACCATTTGGTGATCTTGAGAATCAAAAACATCTCTTGAAATTTGCATTATCACCCACACATTTGGTTTTATTAAGGTTAATGAGCACTATGCTAATATGAATCAAGTATAATGTGTATGCTCTCTCCTTGCACGTTGTGTTTTCTTGGAGATCAAAAAACTGTGCTTGAATTTCTTTTGTTTTACCCTTAGAGGGGACTACCAAGTGAGACACATCCATATGGAGAACTCCTTGGTGACTCCAACTAGTTTTTCCCTCAAGCTGGTATACAAGAAGATAAGATGAAACGTCAAGTCCTCATGCTATTATCTTTTCCCATATAGTGCCATTCAGAATGGGGAGGTACCTTTGCGTATAAACACCCCTCGTAAGAGTGGTTAAAGTATTAAGTGGCTTGCTAGATGCTCGTGAGGTGGGATTTCCCCAAGTTGTGAATAATTTTCAAACTAGTTAGAAGCCACCCTTTTGATTGAGTTTTGGTGACATTCTTAGTGCAAGGTTGTAGCATTGCACCCCCAAGATTTTTATGCCCAATATTTGGCTCCCTTAAGTGAGACGAGAATCCTTGGCTTAGCATAAATTACTTGTTGAAACTTGTAACTTTTCAAGAAGAGGGTGATTGGGTCGTCCTTCCATTCCAAGAGGCCCCTATTCGTTCACTTTCATAGAAAAAAGGTGATACATAACCCGAAATGGTGTCCCTTCCTTGCGTCAATGTAAATTCCTAGAGTGGGCGAAGTGTGTCGCCATTGGACAATGACCTTAGGGATATACAAGTGTTTTATGTGTGTGATTTGTATTCGATTTGTGCTAGACCCATGGAAATTTGAGGTGAATAACCTCCAAACATAAAGATTGCGAACACACTTTTTGACATTTAGACTAGCCCAATTGTCTTTAGACTATTTATAGTGTTTTCCATTCACACTTCACAAAAAATTAGATCAAAATTTAGTTAATATTAGTCAACTTAGGGAAAAAATAAGCTACTCATTGCAATTGTTTTTGTTAACCGCAATTTCTGGCCAGAAAACTGCAACTGCTAAAACTAGTATGCCACAATGCTTCCCAGAACACCGCATATGACACTCAGAATGATGCAATTGCTAGTTGTTGAAATTTTTAGGGAAATTTGGAACAATCCACTTTCTGATCAATTCTTGAGTACAATCTTGTCATATGATCATAGACTTGCAATCACCAGACCTTCCATTTTCATTCCATCCATTGCCTCACCTTTGCATTATTTACATTTTCCATAGGTCAAACTTTAGGTCATATCTTAGCTTGTATACACCTTGTTGCAGAACTTGGCTTTATAAATTCATCAGACTTTAGAGCAGTCCATAGTTACAAAATTAGATTTATCTTGACCTTATCTTTCAATCAATTTAGTCCTTTGTCATTTAGGTTGGATCTTTAAACTCACAAGGTTAGTTTGAGACAACCTTGTTAACTTGTCATTATTTCAATCTTTGTCATCCTTGAGGTCTTGATAAATTAGATTTGTCACCTTGGCTATCTTAATTTGGTTAGTGACCTTACCTTAGGTTTACCATAAGGTGCTTAATTTTCATAACCTTAGTCATCATTTTAGGTTATATGACCATTACCCTTTATCATCATTTCACATTGGCATTACATTTGGAATAACTTAGCCATAGACATACTATAGATTTTGATCATTGTGACATTATCCTATTTACATCTTGACTATTGTCACTTTGACTTTTTATCTTGGTACATTGTCATTTGGCATACCTTATATCTTGAAAAATACAAAAAAATAGTTGCATACTTTTAATCATAGTCATACCTTGCATTATCATTCTTTAGGCATCATATCTCTCTTTTCCAATCTTTTTATGGTAAAGAAAAGAGAACAAAGGAAAATAAAGGAAATGGACTTCACTAATGAAGACAACCTTTTCAACCCTACTAGCAACATGAGATTTGGATTTTCTTCCAATGAGTCACCAAACACATAAAACTCAAATCCTTTTACAAGGTTCATGAAACTATCCATCCAGACACCATTGATTGAGGAAGATGTTGAATTAGCTGCCCAAAATCCTATTGTGGCATGGTTGGTAGATGAAATAGTGGCACAAGACCCCCAAAGATTTCTAGTCAAATTATTGCATAGTGGAGAAAAATTACCCCATGGCTTTGATGTGAACACACTTCAAGAAGAATCATCACCAAACCAACAAAGTCAATGACATGAAACATTTACCTCCAAAGGTTCCATCCCACAAATGAATGTCTCTATACCATTAGGGTCTACACACGATTCCACCAAAATACACACATCCTTATTTGGAACACAATCAATGACACAAGCCATGACACAACCTTTTGGCACTACCTTCAATCCATTTGAAACATCTCATGCTATGGGTGCCTCATCATCAAATAATTTTGGAAAAAATAATGGAAAAAAGGGTTCATATTTGTGGACCTAAGACACCAATAAACACATCAAATGCCAACACTTCCCAAGGTCTTAATACAAACATTCCTCAAAAAACACACAAGGACCCTTCACACAATATGGTAACCAAAATACCCAAGGTCAACATACTCCCAAACCATTCCAAATGAAATCCAATACCAACACCTCACACATTTCAATCCCTTAATTTCAAAATCAAACTCCACATCATACTCCACATATCCAACATCAAATCCTTACATATTCTCAAAATTCCAAATGAAAACATTCCCAACATACCACATGTTAACACCAACACATCCACCCAACACATTGGATTGCGAAACACAAACATGGGTCCTTATAAAAATGCAGTTGCAAATGTCGTGGACATGTCACTCACACAATATGATGTTCTAGCCAATCAAATGCTAGTAGGTTGCAAAAACAAGTGGACACCATGATATTGTCAAACAAGAAGACTTACTCTACACAAGAGTTATGTCCATACCCATTTGATAGGACATTATACTTGCCTCCCTTTCCTCCTCATTATGTCATGCCAACTTTACCCAAATATAGAGGAAAAGGAAATCCCATTGAGCATGTGAGAAATTCACACGGACTTGATTGGCATTGCTTCCAAACATACATATCTAATGAGACTATTTCCTAGGTCTCACAGGACAAGCACTACAATGGTTCATCCACCTACCTATAGGCATTCAATCATGGCACAAACTAGTTGATAAGTTTATCATCCACTTTTCCTTTAATATTGAAAATGACATCACCAATCACTTTGTCACACAAAACAAGAAGAGGGCGAGTCCTTCATAATGTTCTTCTAGAGATGGAGGAGCTTGGCTAGCTACCATCCTGCTGATATTCCCGAAAAATAAAAGAATTTCATGTTCATGGAAAATTTGATTTCAGACTTAAAATTTTAGCTATAAACCCATTGTTGCACCATATTTTCTGACCTTGTGGAAAAATGAACCGTGCTAGAGAAGGCCCTTATCACCAAAGGGAAAATTAAGACATACAACAAGACATAAAATAACTAAAACACTTCAACGGCAAGAACAAATCTCTTGGGGAAAACACTTGTACAAATCTCTATCCTTGATTTGTTGCATCTATCACCTTAGCATAGGGCCATTCTTGACAAAGCTTTACAAGAAACTACTATTCCCATTGACCTTGATATCCATCGCTTCCAGGATATGGTAGGATACTTGGATAATACTCATCATGTCACTTTCTCTGACCAAGATTATTCGACACAAAATTCCAATTACAATGACCCCTTACACGTTGAATTCTTCATCCATAAACACAAAGTCAAACGAGTCTTGGTAGATGGTGGAGAAAGGTTAAACATTTTCACCCTCAAATTGGTCAAGGCATTGGGATTCTTTGAAGCTTGTGTAGAAATGACAAAGAGAATTGTTATCAAGGTCTATGACAATGAAGAACAATCTTCCAAGGGCGTTATAGCAATACTTATCAGAGTTGGACCTGCAACAATGGACACCATATTCCAAGTCTTGGACCTAGATCTTCTATACAATCTCCTCCTTGGTCGACCATGAATTCATGCCATGAAGGCCGCCCCATCAACCTACCATCAATGCCTCAAGTTTCCCCATGAAGGCACCAAAATAACATCTGTTGGTGATCTTGACCCCTTTCAATATTGCAACAATTTGAGAGGGACTACTCAATTCCAACTGCCTGTCAATAAGGAAGCTTCATCCTCCACCTCACCACATTACATTGATCCATCTTCCTTGACTAAATCGTCCACTCCATTTTCCACACCGTCAAATATCAAAGTCTAGGTCTAGGACATGGGATGTGGAGAATACCATATAGAAAATTTACCCACATGCAAAAATTTTAATGATGCTAAAGGTGTTCAAACTTCCAAAAATGATGTCAAGTGAGCTTCAGAAGGTAGGCAACCAGATGACTGTGCTTGGATTGAGACCTTTTGGGATCTTGATGACACCTCCATCTTTTCCATTCAAGATCATCCATCTCTATCTCATGACTCTCTATCCATCATTCCATCCTCTCAACCATCACCCGTCCATTTCGACTATCATGGCTTAGGGTATGGACCCCCTATTATTTCCCCTACAAATCCATATTGCCAATTTGTTGAGGATGTGCAAGCCTCCTTTGACATTAACAGTACTGAAAAAGATAGTCCCGAAGACTGCATTGATTGCATCACCCCTCTCCTTCATCCACCAAACATTCCCATCAATCACATCCATGATGATTGAGATGCAACTCACATTGAATAGCACTTGCTCACACAACTTCTTCTCACACTTGCATACTCATGTATCTTCAATACATAAACTTATCATGTGAAGCGAGATTTAAATTTTATATAAGACATTACATTAGTCCTTCATTCATTCTAGCCAATGATCCACAATCAACTAGGATGACATAAGGTGGACCTAAATTAAAATTACATAAAACATATAACGAGTAAGTCACCGCCAAAACAACATGATGTCGTGCACTTCCACACGAACCTTAACCTAGACCTATTTTAGCTTGCCACACTATCTTTGAAGATGTAGGCTACTAATCATTACTGCATAGTTCCAGAACCATCATTGGTTAACAAACATGCACAAAAAACCTTCTATCACTTCAAACTTCTTGCTTGATGAACATAACTTCCAAAAACTTTGGAATATGATAGAAAATGTGTAGACACTCTCCATTCAAATCACAAAGCTAAATACACCTTAAAAAAGAAATATTGAACATAAATGTGTTGTTGGAGAAATATCTTTTCCTTGAGTAACAACCTGAAACATTTTGCATCAAACTTCTAGATTACTTCTATCAACATGAATAGATGTAGTATGCTAGTACAAACAATCCTTAACTAATTTTATTAATATAACTAGCAATTTATACTTTCCCAACTCAAAATGATATGGTATACAATTCCATTTAATTCTCATTGATTTTCTAACCAAATTCCTTTAACATCAATGAGCACCTTTGACATTAATGACAACATATGTTCAACAATATCCCCCTTTGTCATTGATGGAAAATAGAAAAATGCTAACCACATACGAAGAAAAATATAATATTGTCTAGATCACATTGATTCCCACTTTGTCCCCTTAGAAGATATAGCATTTTGAGTTCCATTTCTCTCCCTTTGACATCAATGGTAAAGGTCAACTACTTTTTTTAAAAATTTGCACAATACAAAAGCTAGTTTCCTGGATAGACTCTCTTTGAGTCCTTATCACATTTCTTTCGGAACACTTCGTAAGACCCACAAGCCTTCTTGCAGTAGTGTGACATGTACCTTACCACACTACTTCTGAAACACTCAAGACCCCCAAGCCTTCTTACGGTAGGGAGTTAACACTCCCCCTGAACCTGTACTTTTCTCTTGATTCAAGAGGAGGGAGCCACAACTCCCAACTTCTTCCGGAGATACTCAAAGTCTCCTTATGAAGTGGTTTTTCAAAAATGTTAGCTACTTTCTCCTTGGTTTCAACATACTTCAATTTTACTTCCTTTTTGGCAACCTTCTCCTTCAAGAAATATTTGATTGAAATATGCTTTGTCTTTGAGTGCATTACCAAATTATTTTAAATTTTAATAAATTATTATTATCACAGAAAATGGAAATGGGTTCATCAAATTCAATTTTCATCTCCTTCAGAATCTACTTCATCCATAATACTTGAGTAAAACATGAAGCTGCTGCAATGTACTCCACTTCTGTTGTGGATAAAGAGATTGAATCCTGTTTCTTACTTAACTAGGATACTAGAATGCCACCAATAAATAAAGCTCCGCTACTTGTACTCTTCTGGTCATCTATGCTTCATGCCCAATATGCATCTGTGTATGTAGTCAGAGTGAAATTTTTACTCTTAGGATACCATATAAACTAAAATCTACTGTAGCCTTCAGATATCTGAATATCCTCTTTATGGATTTGACATGAATTTCCTTAGGTGTTGCATGAAATATGGCTACCATTCCAACAACCTACATTATATTTGGTCTAGATGTAGTCACATATAAAAAACTACCGATCATGAATCTATACAAAGTCTATTTTTTTAGAGCAGATTCATCATCTTTACTCAACTTAAATATGGTAACCATAGGTGTATTTACCCATTTTCTTTCTTCCATATTAAAATTACTTAACATTTTCTATATGTTCTTGTTTTATGAGATAAATATGCCTTTTTCTGATTGAGAAATCTGTAAACCAAGAAAGGATAACTCACAAAGCATTGAAATTTCAAACTAACTCTACATTTCATTCCAAAAATCTTTGCCTCTATTTTTTAGGTATAAAATACTATCCAAATTGCCTCTTTGAAACCCTTGCTATTATAGATACCTATCCAACTTGGAATACCATGCTCTAGGTGTCTATTTAAGTTCATAAAGTGCCTTTTTCAATCTACACACAAAATTCAGATTAACTGAACATTGAAAACCTTCTAGTTGCTCAATGTAGACTTCTTCTATTTGTCTATTTAAAAATGCCGACTTCACATCTATTTGATATACTTTGAAGTTCTTGAATTCTGATAAGGACAAAAACATTCTAATTGCTTCCAGTCTTGCTACTAGAGCAAATGTCTCCTCAAAATCAATTCCTTCAACATAAGCATATCCTCTACATACCAACCTAGTCTTGTTTCAAATCACTTCTTGATGCAGAGGATAAAAAAGATGCAAATGAAAATTATTTCATATTCCTATTGACTCTTCTGAAGGTGTTGTAATCCTATCTTGGAAGATTTCTACAAACTTGCCTTTCTAGGCTCAAACCCTTAAACAAGGTCCTAATTGGTGTTTATTGAAACCACACTCACTCCTAGGCCTTTTCAGGCTGATAAAGCCTTTAATGTACTCCAGAGGACCTCACCAAACCTTATAGTGCTATGGTGAACACAAAACAAATAAATCTTGCACTAAACCCTCAACACCTTAGGGTTTTGACAATTTTGTTGACAATGCATATAAACAGTCCTGCACAACTCACTCATATGATTGAATTAGGAATTTTCCTTTTGTGGGAACTTGGGCAACAACCTAAGGAAGGGTTTCAAAAGTTTTATGAATTTTTAATGGTGGAAACAAAAGTTATGATTTTTTTTCTGTCGTTGGAAACCCTGGATCAACAATAGGGAAGTCAATAGTAATTTTTCCATATCTTGCTCAAAACCTCATGAAATTTAATGAAACCAAAATAATTTGAACCTAAAAACACAACATTGTCATTCCATCCATTTATAGATCTGACATGGCATTGTACAAGGCCACAAAAAACCTTTTTTAGATTGAAACTACAAAAAAATGTCAAAAATTATAAAGAAATATGGGTATTTTCATCAAAAATATCCTTCAACCATTTATTGGAGCACTTTTCTTCATTTCTTGAATGTGAACGATGATCCAGAACAGTTACATTCAAAATGACATACTTTTCATCAAAACCTAAAGTCCCAATGTCCTTTTTTTAGCACTTAAACTTGAAAAATATTCACTTTTACACAACTTAAACTAAAAGAAACGTGTTAAGTGACCTTACAAGGTTATTCATGGTCTTATAAGACTTTATTAAACTTAGAAAATAAAAAACAAGAGCTGAGGAACAAGCCCCAACCTTGCAACAAGCAAAAATCACCCTAGAAATTCAAATTGGCATTTTGGCGGGAAAACCAATATTTGAATTCCTAGGTCCATTTAATCTACACAAACTATTTGAAATGATCCCAATGGACCTCCTAAGACTTGCAAAAACTCAACTAAGACTCCTAACATCAAAATAAAGCATTAAAATATCATGAGAGTGATGTTCATGCATCATACTCCCAAGGAAAAGAAAAAGAAACTCAAAGGATAAAAAATTTGCAAATGATAATGATTTAAAATTCCTATTGACTCTCCTGAAGGTGTTATAACCCTATCTTGGAATATTTCTACAAAGTTTCCTTTCTAGGATCAAACCCTTAAACAAGGTCCTTATCGGTGTTTATTGAAACCACACTCACTCTTAGGCATTTTTAGGCTTATTAAACCTTCAATATACTCCAGAGGACCTCACCAAATCTTCAAGTGCTATGATGCACACAAAAAAAATGAATCTTGCACTAAACCCTCAACACCCTAGGGTTTTGACAGTTTTGTTGACAATGCATACAAACAAATCTACACAACTCACTCATACAATTGAATTAGGACTTTTCCTTTGGTGGGAACCTGGTCAGCAACCTAAGGAATGGTTTCACCAAGTTTCATGATTCAATCGTGGAAACACAAATTATGATTTTTTTTCTATCATTGGAAACCCTAGATCAGCAACAGGGTAGTCAATAGTAATTTTGCCATATATTTCTCAAAACCTCGTGAAATTTAATGGAACAAAAAATAAATTGAACCTATAAACACAACAATATCATTCCATCCATTTACAGATCTGACATGGAACTGTACAAGGCCGTACAAAACTATTTTCAAATTGAAACTACAAAAAAATGCCAAAAATTATGAAGAAACAAGGGTAGTTTCATCAAAAATCTCCTTCAAACATTTCTTGGAGCACTCTTCTTAATTTATTCAATGTGAGTGATGATCAAGAACAATTACATTTGAAATTACATGGTTTTCATCAAAACCTAAAGTCTCAATATCCTTTTTTAGCACTTCAACTTGCAAAATATGTGTACCTTTACACAACCTAGACTAAAAGAAACATGTAAAGTGACCTTACAAGGTAATTCATTGTATTCTAGACTTTATTAGACTCAGAAAACCAAACCAAGAGCTGAGGAACAAACCGCAACATTGCAACAAGCCAAAAACACCCTAGAAATTCAAATTGGCATTTTGGTGAGAAAACCAATATTTGAATTCCTAGGTCTATTTAAGCTACCCAAACCATTGGACATGATCCCAATGGACCTCATAAGACATTCGACACCTCATAGACTCCTAACATCAAAATAAAGGATAAAAATTGTAATGTAGGAAAAATTATCCCTTTTTCACACTTAATTTGGGAATGAATAATTAATAATAAAATAAGCTTAATGATGCCTTAATTTAGTGTTGTAATATTTTTTACATATTCACATTAAGTTTAGGGACCTATTAATTAAAATGGACTTAATTATGCCTTATTTTTGGTGTTGTAAGGTGTACCTTTACACTTTCATACCAACCTAGGGCTTCATTAATTGATTGAGGTTAATTTTCTTGAATTGGCCCCTTTAATTCAAATCCAAGCCTAATTAATTAAAATTTTTGAGAGATAAAACCCAACATTCATAAATTCCATGACATAAGGTTTAACATTGAGCAATGTGTGTCCTAGGCAAGTGACCTAGGACACATTCGCCATAGGGTGAATGTGTCCTCACTTGCACCTAAGACCTAAATTTAAACTATGTTTTTGAAAATATTTCAATGATTTTAAATGTTTATTTAGATGTCGGCTTGTGATATTTGAATTTCGGGAATTAATATTAAGAAGTGTATAAATAAGACGTTATTTTACTATGTTTCATCCTAAGATACTAGAGCTTTTGTGTGGCTTCATGAGATCAAGCTAGAGCATTATCAAGAGAAATCAAGAGCATTTTCAAGGCATTTAAGGAAAAAATTATTGAAGATTATTGTAACAATCAAGATTCCATTGTCACACCAAATATTTATTGCATCATGCATTTTGTTTAAGATAATATGGTGATGTAGTGTTCAAGAAATATGCAATTATTCAAGGACATTGTTTCAAGACAAGTTTCATGATCAAGATCTACATCCATTTAAGCCAATTCATGCTAATTGTAAATTTGTATTCCAAGGTTCAAATAAGGTTTGGTGAGTTGTTACATATTTTTTTCATTCATCATTCCTTCATGCTATTTCATTGTTTCATTTCAAGGTTTAATTATCAAAACAGGGTTTGACCAAGGTAAACACCCATTCCCTAACATAAAACATTTTTCTCTCTTTGATGTGTGATTGCAAATTTTAGGTTGAAGATCATTTGAAGAGTAAAATTGAAGAAAGTTGTAAAGTTGTCAAAGTTTCAAGAAAAGGTATCATATCATAGAAACTCCTCTACATAATTTATTTCCGACTGTCCGATAGTGAGAATTAGGAATCTAGGAGTGTACACATAGTAGAAGAGAACCCATAAAGTATTTTTTAGGAACCCTAGCTAGGACCAATTCACCATAGGGTGAATGAGTCCTCAGTGAGCTTAAAAAGGTGACTTTTGGTGAAAGTTACACATCCTTTTCTTCCCCTTTCTAGATATATATTTTGATTACTATTTTTGTTATATTTTATTACTGTTCTTCATTGGCATTTTATGGCTTGCATTTTGGAGTTTGTTTAATGCTTTTGATCTTTCCCTCCAAATTGTTATTTAGCTCATACCCCTATCCTTATGAAGATAGGAGATTTTCTTATTCATACCTTGATTTGACTCACCTTAAGGGTTGATAATTACTTCATTGTTTGGATCTCATTTCCTTGAATGAACTGAGGGAAAGTAGGGTTATTTATTATCACTGAGGTGAACCCCCTTTTATCCAACCCCATTTCCCTTTGTTTCATTTTGGTGAACCTGAGTTTTATCATTGAGTTTTGTGATTTTGGAGTCCTCTGTCACCCTAGATTTAGATTTTAAATTCATTTGCATCTCCTTGCATTGAATCGAGTCTCATTTAGGGTGTCTAGTTTACATTTAACTTTGCATTTCATTTAAGGGTTTTAGGATTTCATTTTTGCATTGTTTAAATCTAAAAAATACAATAAAATTAGTCATCTTGAATATCATTTACATAGAATTACATCATATTAATTTTCATTTGAAAATTTAAATAAAATAACATATCAAATTAGGCATTCTAGGTTGTCATTTTGTCACATTTTTCATTTGCATTCAACATTGAATTCACAAAAAAATAAAACTGAAACTTGTTGTATCATATCAAAATTTGGAAACCATTGAAATTAACTCAAAAATATGTTAAAAATTGTTTCAAAACCCTCACCTAGGACTCATTCACCATAGGACGAATGAGTCCTTGATAAGGGTCATATTCTAATTTTCTAGGCATTAAAACATTCATTTTTGCATTCCCGTTTGCTATTTTTCAGATTCTTGTTTCTGTTTGTAGAACTTCAGTTTCTTCAATTTGGTCATATCTAGCTTCATTTGATAGAGTAAATGCAATGTGTGATTTCAAAATTGCATTTACAAGATATTATTTTTTAAGTTTTTGCATAGTGTAATAAATGAATTACCTTGTTTTAAATATGAAAATCTAAAAATGGACAAGTGTTTTAGCAATGTGTGGAATTTCTTGTTCTCCTTGGTTGATGTTTGAAGTTGTGTTTTTGGAAATGATCCTAATGCAATTGAATCTAACCATACTCTATCAACTCCCAATGACTTTCCTCGTGAACTTAACATCATTAGAGAAGATGATGCTAGCATGCATGAGTTCATAAATGGTTGCCTTGACAATCTTGAGAATAATGCATCCTTTTATCCTTCCATGAAACAACCAACACAACTTGAGATGTTTGGTATTTTACATCCTAAAATTGAGTCACAAACTAATCTTAAAATTCCAACAATGAGTGAACCTATATCATCTAATCAAGTGCATACCTATCCATCTTATGTTAACAAGGTGACCAACACTCCCATCAACCGAGAAGAGACTTATGGATAAGGCTTTAAGATTTTAACTAAACAAGGATGTAACATAACTAATGCGCATGAAATTCACAAACTTTTAGAGAAACTTCCTATTGAAGAAACCAAAGGATCAAGATATCAAGATACTCCTCCCAACATAAATGTCCTCCTTCCTAAGGAAAAACCAAGGACTCATAAGGATGATAAGGGAATATTAGTCCCTCCTCCTCAACATATAGCTCAACAAATTGGTGAATAAGCAAGCAACAAAAACCTTACAAACTCAAAAAAATACCATTCCTACATACTCAAACATAAATTGAATGAAAGATGGAACACCTTAAAAAAGGTTGGATTAAATTTCCACCTCGTAGTAGAAGCACCATACCTAAGAAAAATATGAATTATTGTGCATATTAGAGAACTCTTGGGCATCTTACTGATGAGTGTCATGCATTAAAATTGATATTGAGTGATTTCTATTATGATGATAATGGTTCCTATGATGACATAGTTGCATACAAATTACATGTATTCCACTCATTGCCATGTAATAGTTGTAGGATCATAACACCCTCATTATTACATGTTATACAATTGAAAATGATTCTCTTTATCACAAGGAGCTCATTCTCATCACCCATATTGGCTCATCATTTTCCTACACTTAGTGGTGGAAAAGGGTTAGATAGCCTCGTCCTAGTTTTGGCACTTGATATTGTCCACCTTTCGTATATACCGAACAAGATTGGGATGTAGACAACTTGCTATAGGTTGACTCACATGTGCCTTACTAGTATTTTTCTTTGTTTTCTTTTTTATGTTTCTTTATGTGGTTTCATGTACATAATGTGATCCCCTGTAATGTTTTTTTTGACATATCTCTCTCTCTTTTTGTGCATTCCTCTATTTGTATCTACACTATTCTCTATCTCGTAAACATCTTATCTTTTCTTTATCTTGTGTTTTCCTTTTGGGGATGATTCAAGGCGTCAAGAAATTTAGGTCTCTTCCATGTTGACCTGAAAGTATTTTTCTTTGTTTTCACTCTCTTTGTGTCATTCTTCCAGTTCTATGAGTATTTAGGGAATGATGATGTTTCCAAGCTCTATAACAACATTGTAGCAAAGATATACTGACCTTGATTCCATAGATCCCTTATGTATTTTTTGGGGCAAACCCTCCTTCATTTTTCATGAAGTAGCTTCATTTTGGAAACATATGACTTGGCATAGGGATTTCCAAGTAAGCTCTTATGTCTTAGAATTGAACATTAGATACTTTAGCAATTTATGACAACATCGATGTTAGCAACCACTTTAAAGTGGGGGCATACATCGATAATATCTTTCAAAATTTATCATGTTTCATAGTGTGATTTTATTTTTCTTGTGATGTGTCCTTTTCTTAGTGGTGTCATTAGGTTTGATGTCCTCCAAGAGTGTAATATCTCTTAGTGTATGGCTTTCCTCTTAGTGGTGATGCAACACACTGCATTCCCTAAGTTGCGAATCTTTTACTCTTGACTTGTCCTCTCTTGGAGACATTAGACACGATATTCCCTAAGAAGAAGACCTTACACGAACTAAGAAAAATCCCTTTGAACAAAAACCTTTTACTAGCATTATTGTTCATAAGTGTTTAGCATAACGCAACTTGTTAAGCCTTATGAAGCTTGAAACCCTAAATTTAAGGCCACCTAGCACAACACAACTTTCTTACCTATGAAGCCTTTCCTTGTTCATATGTGTTTAGCATAACATAGCTTGTTAAGCATTATGAATCTTGAAACCCTAAATTCAAGGCCACCTAGCATCACACACCTTGTTTGCCTATGGAGCCTTGCCTTGTGGTGCCTTATTGAAGTTTTCAGGAAGATAGCTTTGATATGGTATGGGATCCTAATATGATTCTCTTATTTTTCACCCTTTTAGGATACTCACCTAGTGGACAACCTGAGATTTCACTACCCTAGAGTGAGTGCAAAATGAAATCTTAGATGTGTTCCTCGTCGATCAGACCGTCTAGGCTTGATCTTACTGGTCTTTGATGGTGTATTATTGTGTATTTTTCATTGTTGCATACATAAGTATCTTGAATGTCTACTTTAGTGTGAGGTTGCGCTTGTGCTCATTCTTGCACTAAAGTGGGGGCTAAATGTAGTGTAGGAAAAAGTATCCCTTTTTCACACTTAATTTGGGAATGAATAATTAATAATAAAATGAGCTTAATGATTCCTTAATTTAGTTTTGTAATATGTTTTACATAGTAACATTAAGTTTAGGGCCCTATTAATTAAAATGGACTTAATTGTTCCTTATTTTTGGTGTTGTAAGGTGTACCTTTACACTTTCAAACCAACCTAGGGATTCATTAATTGATTGAGGTTAATTTTCCTTAATTGGCCCTTTTAATTCAAATCCAAGCCCAATTAATTACAAAATCTAAGAGATAAAACCCGACATTCATAAATGGCATGATATAAGGTTTAACATTGAGCAATGTGTGTCCTAGGCAAGTGGCCTAGGACCCATTCACCATAGGGTGAATGGGTCCTCACTTGTATGTAGGACCTAAATTTAAACTATGTTTTTGGTGGTATTTCAATGATTTGAAATGTGTATTTAGATGTCAACTTGTGATATTTGAATTTTGGGAATTAATCTTAAGATATGTATAAATAAGAGGTTATTTCACTATGTTTCATCCTAAGATCTTGGAAATTTTGTGCGACTTCATGAGACTAAGATAGAGAATTATCAAAATAATTTTAAAGTAATTCAAGGGAAAAATTATTGAAGATTATTGTAACAATCAAGATTCCATTTTCATGTCAAAAATTTATTGCATCATGCATGTTGTTTGAGCTAATATGGTGATGTAGTGTTCAAGATCTATGCAAGTATTCAAAGAAATTATTTCAAGAAATGTTTCATGATCAAGATTTACATCCATTGAAGATGATTCATTCTAATTGCATATTTGTATTCCAAGGTTCAAATAAAATTTAGTGAGTTCTTACATATTGCTATTTAGTCATCATTCCTTCATGCTATTTCATTTTTTCATTTCAAGGTTTAATTACCAAAATGGGGTTTGACCAAGGAAAACCCCCATTACCTAACAAACAATTTTTCTCTCTTTTATGTGTGATTATAGATTTTAGGTTGAAGGTAATTTGAAGAGAAAAATTGAATAAAGTTGCAATAAAAATTATCATATCAGGGAAAATCCTATACAAAATTTATTTTCGGTTGTCTGGTAGTGAGAATCAGGAATCTCGGAGTGCAAACACAATAGAAGAGAACCCCGATAGTATTGTTCAAGAACCCTAGATAGGACCCATTCACCATAGGGTGAATGAGTCCTCAGTGAGCTTTAAAGGTGAATTTTTGTGAAAGGTTTTCCCCTTTTTGGATTTGCCTTTTGATTACTATTTCTATCAGATTTGATTACTGTTCTTCATTGGTATTTTATGGCTTGCATTTTGGAGTTTGTTTGATGGTTTTGATATTTCTCTCCAAAGTGTTATTTAGCTCATACCCCCATCCTTGTGAAGATAGGAAATTTACTGATTCATACCTTGATTTGACTCACCTTAAGGGTTGATAGTGACTTCATTGTTTGGATCTCATTTCCTTGAATGAATTGAGGGAAAGTAGGGTTATTTGTTATCATTATGGTGAAACCCATTTTATCTAGCCCATTTCCTTTTGTTTCAAAAATATCATGAGAGTGATGCTCCTAGATCAGTTCTCCACCTTCATTCAACTTGTTTCTGAAAACCCATTTGGTACCAATAACATTCTTTCTTTTAGGTCTTGGAACTAATTCCCAAGTTTAATTTTTCTTTATCCAAGTTATTTCTTCCTCCATAGTATATATCCATCCTTTCTCTTTGCTTGCTTCTGTATAGGACCTTGGTTCAATCTTTGATAGTAATGCAAAGGGTTCCCGCTCATTTGATTTCTCAATTCTTATTTAGTTTGAACTCCACTATTTTTATATTTAATAATCTGATCTTCTGAGTGTTTTTTTGGACATACCTTGCCAAATTATTTGTAATAGCATTCTCAAAATAAACTTCTGAGTCTTCATCACTACTACAAATTTTTCCTTCACCATATTCTACTTTTGGAAGGTCAGTAGACTATATTGTCTCATCAATACTTACATTTATACTCTCAATAATATTTTTTAGTATTTTGTTATAACATCTATATGCCTTACTTGTCATAGAGTAGCCAATAAGAATACCTTCATCAGATCTAGAATCAAATTTACCTAAATGTTCTTCCTCCCTTTTGATGTAGCATTTGCTTCCAAATATTTTGAGATGTCTAACTGAAGTTCATCTTCCTCTCCATAATTCATATGGAGTTTTATCAATTTTAGGTTTGATTTGAGCTCTGTTCAAAATATACACTACATTCTGAGCTGCTTCTCTCCAGTACATATTTGGTAAACTTGATTGACTCAACATTGTTCTGTCCATCTCTTGTACAGTCTAGTTCTTTCTTTCTACAACTCCATTCTGCTGTAGTGTCCTAAGAGTAGAAAATTGATTTTAGATCCTATGCTCCTCAAAAAATTCACCATACCAATCAAAGTGAGCTCTCTACATCTGTTTGATCTCAAAACCTTGATTTTTCTTCCTTTTTCATTTTCAACCATAGGCTTGAATGCTTTGAATTTATCAAAGGATTTTGATGTATCTTTTAGAAAAGTAATCCAAGTCATTCTAGAGTAATCATCAATAAGAATCATGAAATACTTGTCACCTTATAAAATATTTGTCCTCATTGGTTCACAAAGGTCCATATGAATCAAATCCAATGGGCTTGTTGTAGAGTATTCCTTAGTAGGAATCTTGGTCTTTATTTTTTTCCTTCATGACATGGTTTGCATCTAGTAGACTGAGGCTTCTTGACCTTTGGCATGTCTTTGACCATTCCCTCAAAAATAATCTTCACAAAGTCATTAAAATTAATGTGTCCTAGTATTCTATTCCAAAGAAAACTTTCTTCTCTATATAGAAAGGTAGTTTTGTCCATTCAACTCACTGAGGGTATACATCACTGTCAGTCTTGCTTCCTTCTACAATCATCTCTCTAGTATCGGCCTTTCTTATTTTACACCCTTTAGAACTAAATGAAATATTTTAACCTTTGTCACACATTTGACTAACACTTAAAAGATTATGTTTCAATCCTTCAACATACAAAACATCACGAGTTTTTATCTTACTTCCATCTAGACTCAAATTACCCTTATCGGTAATCTTAGCAATATAATTGTTTTCGAGAGTTATAGACCCCCCATCAAACTCCTTGAAGTGCATAAAATTATTTTTGTCTCCATTCATGTGACTTGAACAACCGCTACCAATTATCCATATTTTTTTCTCCTTTTGATCATGTAATGCAGTCCGAGCTATCATGGTTTTTTCTAATCTTTTCTCCTTTGGTTTTTTCTTCCAAAATTTATCTAATTGATTATTCTAACATATTGAACTCTTTCCTTTTGTTTTTGGTAGCAGAGGACTCATAAAATTTCTTTTGTAGTTCCTAGCACTGTGTCCAAAATTATTGCATTTGTGGAAACCAATATTGAAATTATACAAAGGTGTAAATGCATTACTACTAAAAAAATTATTTCTTCTTACCAAAGCTTTTCTACAATTTTCAGCCTTATGACCAAAATTATTGTAGTTAAAATAGTAACCAAAAAAGGAATGATTTAACCTGGTATTGTATCTTTGTCTTCCGGATCTTTTGTTCTTCCTCAACACTTGGATGAAACCATCATTTTGTGCCTTGCTTTCAATTGTGGCAATTCTCTCAGATTTTGAACTTCTAGAACCAATCTCTTCTAGATTCACATTAGTAGACTTCATAGATTGCTTAGTTGTCTTGTTATTTTGTATATCAACAAAACCTAGTTTAGTTTTGATGTGGTGATCTTTGACTTCCCAATATTCGATCCAAATTCTCATTACTCTTCCCAAACTTCAATTTTAGCTGATGATTTACCTTATCAAGATATTTTAGCCGATGATTTACCTTATCAATTTTAGTTGATGATTTACCTTATCAAGATCTTTGACTTCCCAATATCCGATCCAAAGTCTCATTTCACCTGAGTTGGACTATACACCTGAGTTGGCCTAATGGTGGAGAACTTGTACTCTTGAAAGAGAGGTCACAAGTTCAAATCTTGCAAGGGGTAAGGTATGCACACCTTGTATTGTGGAGCATGAGTTAGGTGCCTCCCTCATATTTGGAGTACGAGGAGTTCCATATACTATAAGCCATTTGTATACCCAAAAATAGATCGCCTGGTATTGTGGACTATAAAAGGACCTTTCCTTTCCTTTCCTTTTTTTCTTATTGACACAATTTCTATTTCAAGATTTTCACATTCCTTATCTCTTGATAGTAATATTTAAGTCAAAACTTCTTCAATTCTTTTTGCCTCTTCCACTTGAGTCTTTAGATCAATGATCATCTTTTTTGCTCTCTCAATATTTTGAGATAAATTATCTTTAACCTTTACTTCCTCAACAATTCTCTTCTTTAGTCTCTTGAATTCTTTTCCATCATAGAGAAACTCTTCCAAAAGATCTACCTCATCATCATCATTTCTAGAATTTACTTCTACATCTTCTTTAGTAGTTTCTATAGCCATGAATACAACCTTTTCTCCTTCATTTTTGGAGATATTTTGATCCTTTTCATCAATTGAATAACCTTCTTAATTAATGAAGAAACTCTTTTATTTCCTTTGAACCTTATTCCCTTTCAAAAATGACTTTTTTCCACACTTTTTCTTAGCATTGTTAGACTCTGTGTAAGAGAATCGAGCTAGAAAATGTCTTACTTCACTGTAATTAAAACATTTGAAAGGTAGCTTACCTTTATACTTACCAAAAATTCTTTGTAACTTTTTGACAAAGTTTTCTTCCTCCATATCTGATCCAATATCATAATCTAGCTCAACTTGCTTCTTAGATGCTTTAAAAGCCACTTCTTTCTTTGTATAATTTTCACTATCAATCCTCATTTCATAGGGAGTAAAGATACCATTCAACTCATCCATAGTTGGAGTATTCAAAATTTTAGATTCTTCAATAGTACGAACCTTTGCATCAAATATTTTAGGAAGGGATTTGAGTACCTTTTTTAGAATCATACAATCTTTCAATTATTCACCAAGACCTCTGATGGAATTGACAACATCATCTACCCAAAGGAGGAAAGTGGAAATTTTTTCTTCTTACTTCATTTTTAGAGTTTGAAACTAACCTCGATGGGTTTGAAGCTTTGCTTGTTTAACCTTGTCATTGCCTTCATAGATATTGTGCAATTTATCCCATATTTGTTTTGTTGTCCTGCACTACATGGCCTTCACAAACTCAAAGTTATAAAAACCACATAAAATAACATTTCTTTCCTTAGTATTATTTTCACAAGCCTTCTTTCTGGCATGATCTCTTGGAGCACTTTCAGGGATTTCATATCCATCCATAATTGATTTCTAGACCTTAAATCCCAGGGCCATCAAATATGATTCCATCCTCACTTTCCATAATGCATAATTGGATCCTTCAAAGAGTGGTGCCTTATTTGCAGATAATCCTTCTTGATGCACTAATCGTGCCATCTTGAATCTACCTCAAGCTGATTAATATTCTTGAAAGTAGCTCAATTCTGATACTAATTAAAGGGAATATAATCTACTGGGAGGGGGGTGAATCAGTAGATCAAATCAATTTAAAACTCTTTAAATCAACACATATGTAAATCATGAATCTTGAATTAGAACAAATACTGATAATCAAGCAACCACATAAGCACACACATCTGCACATGAGAACCCAATATACACATGGAAAATAAAGATGGGAAAAAATATTATGAGAATAGCTACTTGGATCTACTATCCAAATCCGACCTCACAAAGTAGGAATATAATAAGGGAATTATAATATGAAGTAGGAACCAACCTACTAGAGACACCAATCCCCAATACAAAGATCTAAGCACCAACTCAATAAGTAAAACACCAATCTTACTAGATTACAAAGATAAAGCTTGTGGAATTTAAAATGTTGATTACATGGGTTACTCCATATATGAACTTGATTCAGACATTCTCTTGAACTACTTATGATCTTATGATGATGATGCATGATGATAAAAATGAAACTCACACTGAATGCCACTTGCTTGCACACTTCTTTTCACACTCACATACTCATGTATCTTCAATACATACACTTATCATGTGAAGTGAGATCTGAATTATATACAAGACATTACATTAATCCTTCATTCATGTCTGTCAGGTATCCACAATCAACCATGATGACATAAGGTGGACCTAAATTTAAATTACATGAAACATGTAATAGGTGGTCCTAAATAAAATTTGTTTCCATCAAAACAACATGATGTCATGTGCTTCCACAAGAACCTTAACCTAGAATTATTTTAGCTCCCCATTCTATCTTCAAATAATATAGGCTACTAGTTGTTGCCACATAGTTCTAGAACCATTAATAGTTAATGGACAAGTACAATGAACCTCCTGTCACTTCAAACATCTTGCTTGCTGAACCTAACTTCTAAAACCTCTAGAATATGATAGAACATGTGTAGACATACTCTCCATACAAGCCATAGATCCAAACACACCTTCAAGAAGAAATAATAAACATAAATGTGTTGTCAAAGAAATATCTCTATCCTAAATAACAAATTGAAACATTCCAAATCAAAATTTCAGATTACTTCTATCAACATCAATAGATGTAGTATGATACTACAAAAAATCCTCAATTGATTTTATTAATATAGCTAGAAATATATACTTCCACAACTCAAAATGATATGATAGTACAATTACTTTTAATTCTCACAGATTTTCTAACCAAATTCCTTTGACGTCAGTGAGCACCTTTGACATCAATGACAACATATGTTCAACAATTGGCAATAGCTCTACCCTTAAATTTGAGAAGAAATTTGTAAGGCCGTGCTCTGATACCATGTGGGAGTTGAAAATTAGCTCTTTCCTAGGACCACCTACAAAAACAATGAAAACCTTATACAAGAGAGTATGCAAGAAATGAGCTTTCTTGATATTAAGATTTGTCAAACATGATGATGAGGTATGTTACAAAAGTGTACAATGACCTTTTTATATAGACAAGGTGTGATGAAGTACCAAACATTAAATTACATAAGACACCATGAAATAACCTAGGACTCTAATATTTAATAAAATATAAAAATTTAAATTTTATCTAAACAACATAAATATTCCTAGGACCTAAGTGGACTTAACATGTAAATAGGACCTCAATACTAACTATTTAGGAAAATTACCTATTTACACCAACAATTAAGTCTAACAAAAGGATATATTTTTTCATGAAGTCACCTCCTTTTTCAAACAATACACTCATTCATAAAGTTGTGACTATTGGTGAAAATACATATAGAGATGAGAGTGCTTTTTTTCTAGATTTAACTGTGTAAAATTTATTTGCATCAACGTTTTAGATCAGACTCCGTGATCCATCATCAGGATGAAGAGAGCTGAAAGAGAAGAATGGTTGAATGCAGACCAAACTTGGATATATAGAGGAGAATATGATGCACAAGATTCAAGAAGTGAGAAGAACAAGAGGGAAAAGGTACAGAAAATTGGAAAAGGTAAACAAGAGAAATTAGGAGAAAAACAAAAAAAATGAGAACTAAGGGAAAGAAACTAGAAGAGAAAGAGAAACAAAGTTAAAAACAATAATAAAAAGAATGAAATGATATAAAAATTTTTAAAAAATTTAAAAAGCATAAATTAAAATCAAAATATCAAAACAATACAAACGAATAATAAAGATAAAATTTATAAATAAAGTAAGCAATATTTATAAATATCATACACAAGATTCAAAATAAAATAAAATACATCATATTTATAAATATTGTACAAAATGTTTATAAATATTGTACATAATATTTGTAAATATTATACATAATGTTTATAAATGTTGTACACAATATTTATAAATATAAGAATAAAAAAAGAGAATAAACTAAAGAACTAAAAAGGAAGAGAAGAAAAAGAGCCAAAAAAATATAAATAAATATAAATATTCTCTTTAAATAATATTTATGTGTTGCTTTATATTTATTTATATTTTGACTTTTTTTCTTCTCTTCTTTTTTAGCTCTTTAATTTATTCTCTTTTTTGATACTTATATTTATAAATATTGTGTACAACATTTATAAACATTGTGTATAATATTTATAAATATTATGTACAATATTTATAAACATTTTATACAATATTTATAAATATGGTGTATTGTTTTTTTTTTTTGAATCTTATGTATGATATTTATAAATATTGCTTATTTTATTTATAAATATTGTCCTTATTATTTGCTTGTATTGTTTTGATATTTTGATTTTAATTTATGCTTTTTAAATATTGTTAAGTGTTTTATATCGTTTCATTCTTTTTATTATTGTTTTTAAATTTGTTTCTCTTTCTCTTCTAGTTTCTTTCCCTTAGTTCTCCTTTTTTTTGTTTTTCTCCTAATTTCTCTTGTTTACCTTTTCCACTCTTTTTCCTCTTACTTCTTGAATCTTGTGCATCATATTCTCCTCTATATATCCAAGCTTGGTTTGCATTCAACCATTCTTCTCCTCCAACTCTCTTCATCCTGATGATGGATCACAGTGTGTGATCCGAAATGTTGATGCAAATAAATTTTACATAGTTAAATCTAGAAAAAAAGCACTCTCATTGAACATGGACTGTGGAAATCTAATGTCTCTTACATATAGAGATGGTGAGATGTTGTGATGAGGGTGTGTGGAAATAAAAGATATAATATACAAGCACAAAAATATTTGAAGAAGGGAAATATAGAAGATAATTCAAGGCAAATTTTGTGAAAGAATTATGGAAAATCTATAGAGAAGAATATGAGTTACTTTTGAAGAGAAGAACTTTCTGATTTTAATGGGATTGTTCATCATCCATTGAAGAGGAAATTCACAAGAATATAGTAATTATATTGCATAGAAGGTTGGTGCCTTAACAAGAGATTGGTGTTTCACTGAGTTGGTGCTCAGTTGTGGGGATTGGTGTCTCCACTAGGTTGGTGCTCACAAATTGTATAAAATGAGATTTTTGTCTCTAGTAGGTTGGTGCCTACAAATTTGTAAGATTTTTTTTATATAAAAGCATTATTTTTTCCATGGTTTTCTCCTGCAAGGGTTTCTACATAAATTACGATGTTCTTGTGTTACAACTTGTTACATATTGCATATTAATTATTTGTTTAATTTGGTAGAATTTTGGTAATATTGATTCATCCCCCTCTTAGTATAATTGTGTGCTCATCAAGATTCTCTATTATTTCCTTGGACACAAAGTCATTCATGTTTCCACTATCAACATATTTACAACATTTTTATTTTGTTTATGTTCCCACTGTCAACAACTCTACAAGATTCTCCTTTGGATTTTTATATGGTCTTTAATAAATTTATATTTTGTGTGGGTTTATGCTTTTAATTATTTTATTTCAATCTTTTTCTTCATCATGAGAGACTCTCCTATCTCCAATTCCTTTGTATGCTAGGGCAATATGACACTCTCCTCATCAAATTGTGCAATACAATTTCTTATCTCACTTGTTATTTATGGTCTTGCTATGATTGCGTATAAATGAAGGCTCTATGACTATCCTCCCCACATCTTCAATAAGTTAATCCCCTACCCTTCTTCCACATTATGCTCATTTTTACAAATAATTTCCCTTTATTTTTTTATCTTGATTGAAATTCTCATATTAGTAGGTGCTAGATTCCCTTATGTATGTATGCTATCTTTTATCATAATTAAATTATCCTATTCCTTTGGAGATATGATCAAAACCATAATCCATCTCTTCTATCACCATTAATCAAAGTGATACAAGGGAAAAAAGGTGTCTCAATCAAAGAAAATGACAAACCAATATAAATAGAGGAAAATTCAGACCAATTCATAGGAGTAGGGAAATCCCCTTCTTCAACCTCTACAAAACCTAGTGAGTATTCCCTTGAGGTCTTAAGATAGGAGAACAATTGGAACAAGAATTTTACTACCATAACCTAATGGTGGTAAATTAAAAGCCTAGTTGACCTCATTTACAATCGATACAAACAAACATGTAAATGCACCTAAATTATAACTAGTTCTAATCACTAAAGATGAATCCCCTTAAATTACACTCTCACATCTTGTAATATCATCATCAAAACCTTATAAATATCTATTTGAAACAAGATCAATAAATATGTAGACTTAAATGGAAATGGGTTATAATGATGATAATGAATCCTACATGTACACACTTCAAGTGTGAATCCCTTTAGATATGTCAAAAGTAATAAAATTTGTTTGTGGACAAAAACAAGGTAGACAATTAAATTAAAACACAAGTGAAAGAAAAAAATTATGAAAATAAATGATTGAATCTTAAGCCAATTAACCACTCCAATGAGAAATAGATTCACATGTAAGAAAGAAATATGATCATGAGTTGCAATAGAATCATAAAAAAAGCATTATATATCATACATATGTAACAAGCCAATATCATTATAATGAAAGGAAGTCAAGTGAGCGAAAACAAATTCCTACACTAATCTAAGTAGGGGACAGTTACAAAAATTATTTTTAACACCTTATATAGTTACAATAGAGAAACATATAGGAATAATGGAATAGAACAACAAATAAAATAGTGACATCAAATATACGTGTGGAAAAACCCTTTTGGGTAAAAATTCCACCCTCCAAAAGCACAATACTATTGTATTACTTCAAACAAGAGTTACAATATATCCCCAAGTACAATTATTTCTTCAACAAGTGCTTCAAAACAAACACCTATTCTGGAGTGATACTGGTAGAACTTCATTACTTGTAAATAAACTATGCATTCTACAATGCAAGACATTCAATATATAAAGAGATACAAGCTTCAAGAAGCATCTAGAAGAAGAGGTGCATCCAATTCCACATGGAAAAACATTCCACACAATAAATGCATTTGGACACATGTAACATATTCTCTTACACTCCTTATAGTTGTCATAACATGCACATATTCCTTCCTCAATCTTGGGCACCTAGAATATGCTAAAAATAGGCTATGAAAAATTCCTTACACATATTAAAATTTTCATAGAATCTTTCATAACTGATAACACTTACAACTATAGGAGAATTTTCCATAACTTACCAAGAATAGCCGATTCTCTTACAACTTGTCATAGCCCAAATTGGGTGCCAACTTCCTCCATGCATAAAGATGCCTTATGACATGTCATAAATCTATCATAAGTCAAATATTCCAAAGTGGGATGGCTATGTCCACTCAAGATGATTATGTGTCATCCAGTCACCTCCAACAGGGATGCCAACCAATTAGTGGGTCCCAATTTATGACATGACACTAGATAGGTAATTAAATAATACAAATATATACAATAATACATTAATTAAACTGATATTAGGACTCTAAGGTATGGAAGGTAGGATTATTTTCTAGGAAAATTGCACTTTGAATGTCACAACAAATAGAAATCTATTCTACATCTAAACCAATATCAGAACATAATCTCTTAAGCCAAATAGCTTCCTTATAGGCATGAGTGGCTACCATATACTTTGCCTTAGTCATGGACAATGTGACTACAAGTTGCTGCTTATACATCCAACTAATAGCACCACCAAACATCATAAACACATAACCATTGGTGGATCTTCTACCATCAATGTCACCTACCCAATCTAAATCCACATATCCATGAATACTCACAAGATGTTAAGGTCTAGTAGGATAACCATGAAAAAATAAGGCATACTTGAAAGTACCCCATAAATATCTCAACACTCTCTTAACCACATCCCAATGCACCCATCCAGGATTAGCCATAAAACGGCTAAAGAATCCCACTACTTGGGAAATGTTCCATTTCCTACTAACCATTGCATACATCAAAATACCAATTGCACTTGCATATGGTACTTTGGTTCTATTCTACATCTAAACCAATATCAGAACATAATCTCTTAAGCCAAATAGCTTCCTTATAGGCATGAGTGGCTACCATATACTTTGCCTTAGTCATGGACAATGTGACTACAAGTTGCTGCTTATACATCCAACTAATAGCACCACCAAACATCATAAACACATAACCATTGGTGGATCTTCTACTGTCAATGTCACCTACCTAATCTAAATCCACATATCCATGAATACTCACAAAATGTTAAGGTCTAGTAGGATAACCATGAAAAAATAAGGCATACTTGAAAGTACCCCATAAATATCTCAACACTCTCTTAACAACATCCCAATGCACCCATCCAGGATTAGGCATAAAACGGCTAAAGAATCCCACTACTTGGGAAATGTTCCATTTCCTACTAACCATTGCATACATCAAAATACCAATTGCACTTGCATATGGTACTTTGGTCATGTCTTCCATCTCATTAGGAGATTTTGGACAATCATTCATATAAATATTCATCCCCTGCATCACAGGAACAACTAAATATCTACAATATACCATGCTGAATCTCTCCAAAATCAAGTTCACATACTGCTCTAGCTTAACCAAAGCTTTCTGTTAGCTCTATCTCTCATGATTTCCATTGTCAGAATGTACCTAGCTGCACCTAGGTATTTCATGTCAAATTGTGTTGACAAATGAAACTTCAAATTTGAAATCATGCTTGTACTATTCCCAACAAACAACATATCATCTACATATAAGACAATAATGAGAATGCAACCATTATCAGATTTAAAATATACACAAAGTTTAGATTTAGATCTCTAAAATCCCAATGACAATATATAGGTATCAAACTTTTGGTACCACATTTTAAGAGATTGTTTCAAACCATAAAGAGAATTATTCAATTTGTAAACCAAATTTTCTTTACCTTTTTCAATGAAATTCTCTAGTTGTGACATGTAAATCTCTTCCTCCAAATCACCATGAAGGAATGTTGTCTTCACATCCATCTATTCCACTTCTAAGTCATATGCTACTACAAGTGACAAAAAAATCCAGATAGATTCCAGCTTCACTACAGGAGAGAATATCTCCCCACAATTAATTACCTCCACTTGAGAAAAATCCTTAGTGACCAACTATGCCTTATATTTCTCAACACTGCCATCGAGACCACACTTTTTCTTGAAAACCCATTTACAACTGACAATTTTACGTCCAACATGAAAAGGTACTAGATCCCAAGTATTATTTTTATTTAATGCAACCATCTCCTCATCCATGTAATTTATCTAGGAATCTACATTACTCATATACATAGCCTCTCTAACAGTCCTAGGCTCATCAGTGTTAGTAATCAAAGAAAAAATATAACTAGAATCCAATAGAGAATAAAAAAACCTTTCCAATTTTCGCCTAAATTGTGTAGACTCCTCAAAGGCTAAGGTTGAGGTTCTTATTCTTCAAATTTTTTAGAGCTACTTGAGATCTCCTCATCATTAGGTCCAACAAGGGTGCATAGTTCTTCTTTCTTTTAAGTATATGGAATATGAACTACCTCCTTTTGTTTCTCATCTTTCTTTGGCTGCAACTCAACAGTGGAAGGTTTCATCTCTCTAAAAATCATTGTTCTACTATATAGAACCTTTTGAGCTTCTCGATCCCAAAGATTGTACTCTTTCACATTGACACCATATCCGATAAAGATACACTTAATAACATTTTTCTCTAACTTTGACCTCTTCTCAATTGGAACATGAGCATAAGCTTCACTAAAAATACTCTAAGATGTCTTATCAAAGGATTTTTACTAGACCATGCCTCTATGGGTGTCTTACCAAAAAGTGTGATCAAATAACATGTAGTGGCTACCACTTCATCCCAAAAGTTTTATTTAAGGCTAGAACCACTCAACATACTCCTAGCCCTCTCCATCAACATTATATTCATCCTGTCTACAACTCTCCATCTAGTTGTGGAGTGTAGGGAGTTGTATTATGTCTCTCAATCCCATGCTCTTTATAGAACTTATCAAACTCTATGGAACAAAACTCACCACCATTATTAGTCCTCAAACACTTAATCTTTCTGCTAGTCTGATTTTCTACCAAGGACTTAAACTCCTTAAACTGACTAAAGAATTCAACTTTACTTCTGAGAAAATAAATTAATGTATTTCTACTTTAATCATCTATAAAAGAAACAAAATATACAAATTCTAATAATGAAGGAACATTCACATGACCAAAAACATCTGAATGAATAGAGTCCAAAACCCTAGAAGACTTGTGAGATCTAGAATAAAAAGAAAAATGATGTTTTCCATATACATAATTTTTACAAAAGTCAAACTCCAAATTACAATCATCAAGGCCTTCAACATGGTTCGTATTTTTTAGGGTTCTAAGACCCTTCTCACCAATGTGACCAAGTCGTTGGTGCCATAACATTGTCTTCTCTATAGGAAGCTTCATTTCCATGTAATGAGCACCCTTAGGTACCCAAAATGCATGACCATCAGATGTAGCTGCAACACACTTCTTCTCTGCATGATCTGATGGTGAGGAGGTCTCTTATTTAGTACATCAAAAGAGATATTGCATTGTACAATGCATGCATCAAGTTGAAACAAAGTTTCAATACAAACTCTTTTAGCTAACACCATAGCTCCTCTTGCCATGTTGCATCCTCCAAACAACTTGCACTCCCAAATCATTTAGTTTACTTCCAAAAAGTAGGTTTCGTGCTAAAATCTAGATATGAAAAACACCATCAATCCCATTCACTCGTCTATTAGGAAATGTAATTTTGACTCTTCCATGACCAACAATATTTAAGTGAGTCATCACCTAGGTATACCTCTCCACAATTGTACTCTTCATACTTTGAGAGCCAATATCTATGAGAGGTCATGTGAAAGGATGCACCCAAATCTATCAACCACACATCATCCGATGCACGGGGCTACCAAGGCTACAATAAATGCTTCTCCACCATCTTAAGATGATTTCTCAGATTCAAAATCAAAGAAATAATTTTTTTCTTCTTCTTATCCTTCTTGCAATCTTTTCGAATGTGACCAAATTCACAAAAGTTCCAACATTTTTCCTTGGACTTCTTACCGGGAGACTTGGATTTCCTTGGAGAGTTTGACTTAGATTTCTTGTGTTTCTTTTTTCCTTTCTCCTTTGGTCTTCCATGAATAACAAGGGCCTCCTTTTCCATCTCAAAAGAATTCCTTCATATCTCTTCAGATAATAATGAGGCAACCACCTCATCCATCTTGAAGGTGGAAGTAGTGCTTCCAATAGCCATCACTAGGTGATCCCAAGAGTTTGAAAATGAACACAAAAGGAGCATGCAACAATATTGTTCATCAATCTTGTCTCTAATGGAACCCAGTTGAGCAAAGAACATATTAAATTCATTTAGATGATCTACCATAGATCCTCCATATTCCATTTTTAGAGAATACATCTTCTTTCGTAGAAAAATCTTATTTATTAGGGATTTAGCCTGATAGACATCACCAAGCTTCTTCCATAGAGTAGCAAGGTTTTTTTCATGAACATTTAGGAGGATGGAATCATCCATTCAAAGTCTAATAAGACCTGTGGCTTTCCTATCCATGAGATCCTAATCTTCTTGTTTCATGCTCGATGGTTTAGCTCCAAAAATAGCAACCCATAGATCACGATCTATGAACATGTCTTCCATTTTGAGGTTCCAAAGTTTAAAATTACTGCCATTAAACTTATCCATCTCAATCCTCCTAGATGTGCTTTCCATCTCTTTCTTGCAACAAGGTCACAAAACAAACTTCTACAAAAAACCCATTGAAACAAAGATCAACTCAAAAAACCCTTCTAACCCAAGAAAGGAATCAAGGTTGGCTAGGCTCTGATACCAACGAAAAGGAAGCCAGGTGAGTGGAAACAACTTCCTAGAATAATATAATTAGGGGAGAGGTACACAAATTTCCTTTTTAACACATTATATAGTTATAATAGAGAAACACATAGGAATAATGGAATATAACAACAAAACATAAAATAGTGACACAAAATATACATGGGGAAAACCCTTTCGAGTGAGAAAACCCACCCTTCAAAAGCATAGTACTATTGTATTACTTCAAACAAGAATTACAATACAACCCCAAGTACAAATATTTCTTCAACAAGTGATTCAAAATAAACACCTATTTTGGAGTGATAGCGGCAACACTTCGTTGCCTATAAACAAACTATAAATTCTACAATGCAAGGAACTTAATATATAGAGAGACACAAGCTTCAAGAAGCATCTAGAAGGAGATGGGTGTCCAAATAAACATGACAGAATCTTCCACACCTATCATGCATTTGGACACATGTAATGTATTCTCTTACACCCCTTACATTTGTCATAACATGCAAATATTCCTTCCTCAAGGTTGGATGCCTAGAATATGCTAAAAATAGGCTATGAAAAATTTTTTTACACATCTTACAACTTTCATAGAATCTATCATAACCGATAGCACTTATAGTTGTAAGAGAATCTACCATAGCTAACAAAGAATACCCAATTCTCTTATAGCCTATCATAGCCCAACTTGGGTGCCAACTTCCTCCATGCATAAATATGCCTTATGATGGGTCATAAAATCTATCATAAATCAAAGATTCCAAAGTGGGACACCTATGTCCACTTGGGATGATTATGTGTCATCCAATCACCACCAATGGGGATGCCACCTAGTCAATGGGTCCCAATTTATGACAAACACCATATGTAATTAAATAATAAAAATAAAACAATAATGTATTAATTAAATCAATATTAGGACTCTAAGGTTGAGACACCTTAATCCCATCATATAAAATGGTTTGTAATGCATTATAATGATACACCATTAATCAAATACTCATTACATTAGGCCAAAAAATGTGGCAAGGGTGAACTAACAACTAGGTTTGAAGATTCCCCTAAGATATTATAACTATTCATAGAGATATATGATCATAAAACTACCCAAATCAACTACACATTCATTTTTATATTGATATAATTATGTTTCATTTGATACCTTATAATACACTTTAACAAGGTCATGAATTGGATCAAAGACCAACCATTTTTACATCTTTACATTTATATATAGTATTCCAACTTCATTATGCAAGTTGAGTGGGAATACCAGTGATCAATAGATTTTATCTTGTTCATGTATACTTTCATCATCTTCACATGGCTTGGTAGCAGAGACTATGTATCATTCATCAAAAATTATGTCCATTCATATGTAAACCAAGATTTTGATGGGATCACATGAGAGGCATTGGGGATATTTACTACCTTCTTTCTTTCATTTGAGGCCATTTATGACACTGTAGACCATGTGTTGAGGTAGGTAGGGCTTCTTGTTAGTGGTATGGTTTTGCATTTTTGCATGTTTTAAATTTTATTCAATGGTAAAAAAATCATAGGCCCAAAAAACAAGAGTTTGGGAAACCACATAGTAAGGTGTGAAAAATAGATTCAAGGGTCAAGGGTTAGGGGAAAGACATGCCAAATGAATAGGGAAAGGGAAACCATGAGCCTAGGAAAAGTGAGATGGAGAGGTGGTAAGATTTGGGGATTAGGGATACCATGTGAAACTTTGCACTTGGGGTATGTTAGCATTAAGAATTTTAGATATTTAAAAAGAGGTGTGAAGAGGAGTGGGGATTAGGGAAATCACATACTCACTCCCATGGGAAGAAAAGTATAGAGGGAAAGGGAATATCAAAGGCTCAATAATAATGCATGGAAGGAGTGGTGGGGGATAGGAATACATGATTATGTGGAATCAAGAAATTACATACCATTTAGATGATTTACATTAGGAAAGAAAGTATAAAGATGTCTAGAGTCCTATGAGGAGGAAACACTAGGGGTAACATTTGGAAAGAAATAATATTGAATATTGTGAGAAGAAGTGAAAAGGGAGATGGGAGATCCTAGAGGCTCTTGGTGAAGATGCAAATGAAGCATTGAGGATTGGGGAAGTCACATATGCGATACAAATGAGGAAAAAGGAAAGAGAATACCATCAATATTTGGGGATAGGGAGTGCATATATTATCTTGTACTAAGGGTGTGTAAGGGGAAGCCAACAAAGGAAATCTAAAAACCTAGGGTTGGAGACTTAGGGATTAAAAAAATTGAACACTTGATGCTCAATGCACAATGATAAATTGAAAGAATATTCATAGGATGATTTAGTTGCAGGTGAACAAAATAGTGCCATATATGAATGGCAAGGATTAAAAAAACATGTCAGAACATGCAAGTTTGAATGATCTGAAGAAATAAATTAAGAGGATGCCAAGGTTTAGGGGTTGGTGAAATTTCTTATGCAATACATAGTTAGGTGCATTACAAGAAAGTTGGGGAGTGAAAGTTTGGGGAACTTTGTGAAAAGGTAATTTGGTAAGGAGAAGTTTGAAAAATCAAAAATAGATAAAGGTATTATAGGGGAAATATTAGTATGGGGAAGTGAGGAATGGAAGACAAGAATGTTAGTAAAGAAGAGTTTGAAAAGATAACAAAGAATATAAATAGAAATAAACAACTTCATCCTTAGAAAATTTTAGAATTTTTTTGCAACTTGTGCAAATGATTGAATAATGAGGGGAGAAAAGAACAACTTGAGTGTAGGTCTGCAACTATATATCCATGTTTTATAATGCCAAATTCATACATCCAAGTAGCATCTTCCATAGTAAGACCCCTCCATTTGACCAAGTATTGGAAATAGGCGGTGTTTCTTGTCTTCTTTAGCTCCTTTGTATCCAATATGCACTCCAACTCTATAGGTTGAGAACTTGCTTCATTACTTGCAACAACATCCCCTTTGAAAGGGTCTAGGTCAGATACATTAAAAATAGGCGAGATTCCAATTCCACTTGGTAGTTCAATCTCATAAGCATTGGGACCAAAATTTTGAATGACCCTACAAAGAGCTAGAACTAAATCTCCAACCTTGAAAGTGAGTTCTCTCCTCTTTATATCAGCTTGTTGTTTGTATTTTTCCACACTTCTTTGAAAATGATCCTTGACCTATTGGTGAATATCCTTCATAGCCACAACAAATTGATCACCCTCAACACTCATCCTCTCTATTCTATTGATATCCCTTAACTCAAAGACTCCTCGAGGCTGCAACCCATAAACAACTTCAAAATGACTCTTTCCCACACTTCTATTTATTGAATCATTATAGGAAAATTATTCCTGAGGTAAGATTAGATCCCACCGAGTAGAATTCTCTTTTGTAAGGCATCTTAAGAGGTTACCAAGGCTCCTATTAACTACCTTGGTCTTCCCATTAGTTTGGGGATAATAAGCAGAGCTAAAACTAATATTAGTGCCAAGTTTCTTCCACAAAGTTCTCTAAAAATGCCCAACAAACTTACTATCTCTATCTAAAACAATACTCAAAGGAAAACCATGAATTCTTACCACTTACTTGAGGAAAAAACCTACAACATAAGATGCATCATTAGTTCTATTACATGGGATGAAATGTGCCATCTTGGAGAATCAGTCCACTACAACATAGATAGAATCAAAATCCCTAGGTGTTTTTGGTAAACCCATTAGAAAATCCATGCTTATAGACTGCCAAGGCCTATTTGGAATAGGAAGAGGATGATATAAGCATATTTGTACTTTATCAAATTATCCCTCATATAAAATCTAGGTACACAAAGTTGAGCCCCTTTGAATAGAAAACCCTCTTGAATAAAAAATCAGAACTTATCTAATGAGGAACACCATTAGATTGGCTGCAAGATGCATAAATTTCCTTGAAATCAACATCATCTACATACATACATTTTTATGCTTCAACACCTACACTTTGAAATTGGATTTCTTGCACCATGAGTGTACTCCTACTTAATGCATCAACTAATTTGTTTGACTGCCCCTTCTTATGTTTGATTGTGAAGGTGCAACCTTGAAAAATTCTACCCATTTGACATGCCTATGACCAAGTTTTTCTTGAATATTTAAAAATTGGAGAGCATGATTATCAGTAAAGACTATAAACTCCTTTGGAAGTAGGTAGTGTATCCACTTTTTCAAGGACTGAACTAAGGAATACATTTTTAGGTCATATGAAGAGTATTTCTTCTTAGCTTCATTGATTTTTTCACTACAGAAATGTATGGGACTTCCCTCTTAACTTAATACTACCTCTATGGCATAACCACTTGCATCACACTCTTTCAGGTAAAGCTAGTATGGGCTGTCTGCTACCCTCTTTTTCAAGTATTCAAAACTCTTTTCAGCTTCACTAGTCCAAACAAACTTCTTTCTCTATTCCCCCTTTATAGTATCAAGCATTAGAGAACAAATATGATTGAAACCTTTAATAAATTTACTATAAAAAGTGGCCAAACCATGGAAACTACTTACCTCGACAACTGATTTGGGTGTAGACCAACTTAAAATAGCTTCAACCTTGCTGGGATCCATTTTTAAGGTGCCATTTGTAACCACACAACCAAGATACACCAAATCTATTTTCATAAACTCACATTTCTTCAAATAGATAATTAGTTTCTCTTCATGTAATATTCTCAAAACCAAATCCAAATGGTACAAATTCTCTTCCTTAGTTTTACTAAAAACAAGAATGTCATCAAGGTAAACCAAAACAAACTTACCAATAAAAGGCTTGAGAACTTCATTCATCAACCTCATGAAGGTGTTGGGTGCAATTGAGAGACCAAAAGGAATTGCAAGCCACTCATAAAGCCATTCATTTGTCTTAAATTTTGTCTTCCATTCATCCCCTAGTTCGATCCTGATTTGGTGATACCCACTCTTGAGGTCTATTTTGGAAAAGTAGCATGCCCCCCCTAGACAATCCATCAAGTTTTCCATGCACGAAATGGGGAACCTATATCTGATTGTAATATTATTAATGGCCCTAGAATTAGTGCACATCCTCCATTCACCTCCCTTCTTTGGTTCTAGGACAGTAGGAATCGCAAAATGACTAAGGATTTCTTTGATTAGCCCCTTATCAAGCAATTCTTGAACTTGTCTCTTGATCTCCTCATTTTGATGTGGTGTCATCTTATATGCTTCCTTATTAGGAAAACTAGCCCCTGGTATGAAATCAATGTGGTGGCTAATATCCATCATAGGGGGCAATGTGTTTGGGAGTTTATCCACTACTATATCAACTTGCTTATCAAGCAAGTTTTGAATTCCCAAAGGCAACTCTTCTTTCTTTGCTGATGTCTCAATAGATGTAGGCTTGAATATGATGGAAAAACCTATTTTCTCCTCTTCTATAGCCTTTATGCATTCCTTTTCTGCTACCAAAATCACATTGGATTCTACTTGTGGAGTTTTGTCTTCATCTTTCAATGGTGTTAGAGTTTATTAGACTCCATCTCTCTCTATCACATATGTATTCTTTCTTCCATCATGCTTGGAATTTCTATCATACTGCCATGGTCTACCAAGAAGCACATGACAAACATTCATAGGGATGATTTCACACACGAACTTGTTCTTAGAACCCCTTATATGGAATTCTACCCAAGTTTGTTCATTCACTAACACTTGCTGCCCTTTTTTTAACCAAGAAACCTTGTATGGAGTGGCATCAGACAACCTTTGCAAATTTAACTTCTCTACCATTTCAATTGAAACCAAATTATCAGTACTTCTAGAATCAATGACAACCTTACAACATTTACCTTGAATTTTGCATGTAGTATTGAAAAGTGACTTTCTTTGGGTTGGTTCTTTTTCCATATGCACTTTATATCAAGGTTCTTCTCATCAATAAGGACTCTCCAACTTCTGGTTCTGCATTTTGTGATGGGGAATTAACACTTTCAACATCATCTCCACCTTGTGCAATTTAATTTATCCTCTCTCCTTTAAAAGAAGTAGATGGTTGCTCCTCAATGCACTACCATGCCTGGTGGCCTACAAATTTATTTCATTTCTAACACTTTCCAGCGAATCCACTTGAGCCTCCTCTATTGTTAAGTTTTCATCTAAAACTTTATATTCTTCCTCTAAAGCTTCCGTTTGAATATGATGTTGGCTCTTGTGAGTTACTTGTCTCTCCTTGAGACCTTTTGGACTATCCTCTACCAAAAAAGTCCCTCTCCCTCTGAAATTTGTCCTTCCCCTACCTCTACTTTTCTTGTCTTGACTCCTTTTCAACTTGTCTTCAACCTTTATGGTCGACTGATAGCACTCTTCTACTGTTCTTGGGCTTGTGAGACTGAGTTCATCTTGTAGAATATACTTTAGCCCATTTAAATACCTTGTAACTTTGTCAACATATTCTTCCATGTTTCCTAACCTAATGCTTAGTTTGTAGAATGATTTTGTGTAGGTCTTCACATCCATGAATTTTCGCTTCAAATTTTTCAACGTTATATATAACTGGGTAGCATAATCACTAGGTAAGAATTTACCTTTCAATTTTGCAACCATTCTATCAGAAGATGTAATCTTTTCCTTACCCTTCTTCTTCCTCTCTTCTTATACATAGTCCCACCATAGGGATGCATGTCTTTTTAGCTTTGTTCTTTCCAATTTCACTTGCTTCCCCTCAAGTATCTCTTCAAACTCAAAGTAATTATCTAACTCTCCTATCCAATCTAGGAGTTCTTCTCCATTCAAAATTCCTGAATACACTGGAAGGTCTATCTTTACCTTGGAGACATCACTCTTAATTTCCTTTAGAAATCTCTCCAACCTTATTTCTTCAACATATCTTTCTTCTTCCTATTCTTTTGGGTGTGCATTTTCACCAATTTGTTCATCTTCTTGGTCACTCAAATCTCCTATGACCACTCATCTTCTCTGGTTGGTCTCAACTGATGTGAGTCTTGCATTAAGGCCTTCTTGAATGACTCTCAACTCTATGGAAAGAGAATATCTCACCTCTCTTGTTGGTGTAACAACTAGCACCTCTGGAGTGCGAGTTGGTATGAAAAACTATGCATAGTGCATAATGACTGCTCTTCAAATTAGGAGGGGAAGCTCCCTCTTTTGCTGATATGCGTGAAAAATTAGATTCTAAATCTTATCTTTTTGACTCAACTGGAAGAGGCAAAAGGTTAAGGAAACCAAGAACGTTGCAGCTAAGGGTTTTATTTGGTTTTGCAGATCTTAACTACAACTAAAACTAAATGCTTTTAATCTATTCTATTCCCTCAAGAAAAACAAAGGATGATGAATTAGGAGAAGGAATGTGATTATACGATAAACTCTACAAAAGGATTTCCAAGGAGGAGGAACCCCTATTTGAGGTGTAGGCTGCTATGAATTTGATTAGGCATGAAATCAAATGATAAGCTCAATTACTAAATTTCCAAGGAGGAGGAATCCCTATCCGAAGCATAGCTATGCAACAAGCTTATTGGCAACGACACTTAAATGATAATTCTTCTTCCCAAATTTCCAAGGAGGAGGGACCCCTATTTGAGGTGTAGATTGAAAGAAAAACTATTAACACAACATAAGGTAGCAAACTAGGACAAAAAATTGCATTGGCGAGACACACATACAATAAATGATCAAACTAGCAACCCCATTTAACTAAGTTTGAACAAACACCATAATAATAACATTGAGGAAAGGTGGCACAATTATCTATTATCACAGTAAAACCTCATGAAAAAATACATAACAACAATATTTTAGGCACGATGGTGCAACATATATTACTATCTTGTGCAAAAGTTATTTACAAATGAGCTAAGAGCTCTTATTTATAGACATCAAAGGTGTAGGGAACCCTAAAATCACCTTGAGTCAATTACAGTCTCACAAGCATGCGAGATTGTATTCTCTAAGTTTAAATAAATGAAACTATATAGTTAACTAGAAAGCTACCATCATTTAATCGATACAAACAAGACTAAATGGACATGTGCAACATGCATGTCCTTATTGAAAGGAGAACTAACTGATAACTACCATCAACAAACTGATTCTAACTAAAATTCCATCCTCTTGCGAGGATATCTCCAAGAATGAGATAGGCGTGCATCAGATCAACAATGAGAACTGAAGAAATGATGTTGAGTTAATTGTTGCTTCTTACTCTATCCTTGAAAATAATTGTAGTTTCTAATTGGCTATCTTCTACAAGCCTTGTCTGTCTATCACCTAGTCCAGGAACTTGTTGATGGTGTCATCCTCTGGCACTTTGATGCTATCCATGATGATAAACTGCCTGATCAAATCGTTCTCTCCATCCTTGATCATCCTCTAGCACGCTTTGACCTATACATCTGCCTTGTTGAAACTGGTAGTCATCATTGAGAAGTGATCCAACTTGGACACCTTAGGATCTCTACCTAGGTTATCACGAACTAGTTTCTCAAACTCTCTCTACACAACATCAACTGGAAATTCATTGATTGATAACTCTGGCAGCTCTGCAACTGTAGTGATGGCCTTTGATGCTTTTCTCGATTCTTCTCATGGAAAAGTGTTGCATGACAAAACCACAAAATTTGACCGCTAACACTCTAGTTGTGAGAAATGCACACAAAATCGCTGCACACATAGAACTCCAACGGTATCAACCCTCTAAATTGGCCTCAGAAGGAAACCAATTATACGAGGTATGAAACCATGTGGACTTTGAGTGAATATGCCCGTCAAATTGCCAACCCTCTAGATGCGCTTGATGCAAATTGGTATCAACAATTTTTATGAAATCATGAATTAAGACTAATTTGGTCTTGAATTCAGTCTGAGTGAATTGCATTTTGAAAAACTCGCTTGTTGATTGTGAACACAACTATGTTTTGCCAACTTTTCCAGAAAGCTAAAAATAGCTTATGATGAGGCTAAAAATAGCCTGTTGAGGGGCAATTTTCACAAAAAATTTCAAGACATGGGTTTTGTAGAGAAAATAATTCTAAGCAAACCCACAACTACAGAAATTCGAAAAAATGCTTTTTGCCTTGGCATGCAAGAGCTTTTTGATTGAGAGCTTTAATGGTAGTAGGGGCTTCCCGGGAAAAAATTTCGCGAGACAAAATGGCATATGGGTATTGTTGGCGTTGATTAGCTGAAAAGACCTAGATCCTCTGTTTTTCGAAAAGTTGAGTTTTAGCGACGTTGACGTTTTGTGGCTGCGAATATGTGAAGACGGTGATACGTTTTTGCCACCATTTTATGCGAGGCATTATCTAAGATGAGAATAGAAGAATTTTAAGATAGAAAATAGAGGTTTTTGTGCTTTTGCTTCTGTAAAAGTCGCCTATGCTTGAATTTAATTTGATGTAGCCTGCATGAAAACGGAAAATAAAGTCTGTAATATTCTTCCTCTGAACATTCTGGACTTGGTGCTGCAAAGAACACTGAATTCTGACACTTGTAGCACCTTCAGATCTTTATTTGCTCAAGAAAGGTTTGTTTTATCTCACCTGCAATGAAGAAGAATTGACTCCTATGCCTTAATAAATAATAAATTATCCTTAAAGGTGTCATAAATGCATGCATAATCTTGGAAATGGCGCTAGCCTTTTGATCGGACCTCCAACAATAACACCTAGCTTGCAACTGGTCTTCAAAATAGTTAACTAATTAAAAAATACACCCTAATTAGGGCGCCACCTCCAACACTTCAATTAACTAATGCATGCAAAAACAAGTCACCTAGTCGACTTGAAAGAGTTGACCTGAAGATGCAATCTTAGTTATTTGTCTCCACCTTTAAAGGGAACCACTTCTCTTGAGTTCAAAAAATCAACCTTTGAATTTAGGCGTCTCTTTCCAGACAACCAAATTCTTGAAAATTTGGATTTGAAAACCTCACTGGAGCCCACGTTCGATCACTGATTCTGATTGGCTGACAATTCAGATTGACTAGCTGACAGTTTCATTGAAGAGCAGGATCAAATCTGACAAGAGTCTTTTAGAGGCTGCAAACCCTAATTTTATCATCTGAGGCATCAAATTCAGGGCACACTTGGCCTTGAGGGGCACTTTTGACCTCAAAATTAGAATAATTTTCATCATTTTCAAGGTGATTCTGACCTAACTTCATTTTGTGTTTCATGATGTTTGGAAAAACTTCAGAACTAGCTGACAAGCTCACTGCGGAGCTAGTTGGATTCTGCACAAGAGCTCTTGGAGAGAAATTCTCTTAAAAACATCATCCGGCAGCTAAAAAGAATGGGCACCCCTGGCCTTCAGGGGTGCTTTTCTTCCTAGACTTAGCCATTTTTCAAATTGGCTAAAAACCACTTAAACTCCCGCTACATGCAATTGACAATTCCTCTAACCTGACTGAGGTATGCAATGGAAAGATAGAACTAACACAAATAGGATGAGTATTTGAGATGATCAAAACAACTGAGTTTGAGGCTTCAAAACCTTGGGCGCCCCTGGCCTC
>CM021100.1:659497861-659720124 GCA_007115665.2 Sequoiadendron giganteum
GGACTTTTCCTAAAAATCACCTATAACAAGACTACCTAAATCACCTAATACACGACATGACTTCACGAAACGGGGAATAACATTACGACATAATGAAAAAGAAAATAAATTACTAAAAGAAAATTCACTCCACCCTTGAAGGGATTAAGTGCTTTAGATATTGTTCGTTTCATGGTAGTGGGAAGAGCCTGCCATCGATGTCGTTTTTGCCTGAAAGGCTTTACTTCTCTTCTGATGGGCATTGCAGAAGGAAATCCTTATGGAATGAAGATTCTCAGGTATTAACACATCCATACAAAGATAATATGAAAAAATTTAGAATATGATGCACATGGGAAAGCTGATACCCCTGAGGCATAAGTTCTACTATCGTCCATCCTCAGGATGTTGGATTCTTCAAACCAATCAATCGAGTTCCAAACTCAATTTTTGTAATGCGGTAGGTGATCTTTTCTAACCTAGTAAAATGATTTAACCGGCTCGTCAATCAACTCTACATCACCTTTAACACATAGGAATTTGATTCCCATGTCTTCGACATCTTTGAGGCCTAACAAAAGTGCCTCTTTTTTAGCTTCAGTGAATTTCAAATGCACAGATGGGTGCAATTTTCCTTTATGGGAGATGATCAATTCCCCTACTTCTGAAACTGTATTTAAACAACCTCCATCAAACTGTATTTTCTATGACTTGGTATCCTCTGCGAGTCTCTTCTTAGAACAAGAAATGTTTTGGTCTTCAATTCCTATCTCGAGCAGAGTCACACAATTACCAGGACCCATTTTAGGCTTTTCTCTTGCTAGAACACATGACTTGAGCGCAACCTTCTTCTTTACGACCTTGAGAATCTGATCTAGTTGTTTTGGATGATCTTGAAGATATTGTAGTTGAGATATTTGTACCTTGGTCTTCATCATGGAAGCTATGATGTCAAAATTTGCTGTAGACAGATCTTGAGCAACTGGCATAGTGTTCACATGTGAAGATCTCAGATTGGAAGTGAAATGCACCTCTTTTCCCCTTTCATTTGTTTTTCGACTTTCTTCTTCTTCTTCTTCTTCTTCTTTATGTACCTTGAAGTGTTGAGCACATGTGAACACATGCATTGAAAAAATTTCATGATTCAACATAGGAGCGTATTGAAGATATTCTTCTTCTTGTTCTCGATTGACAGGTTCTTTATCAAAGTATCTCGCAGTGGAGTCGCCATCAAAGTTGTCTGTTTGTGGTGAAAAAACCTTCAAACTTGGTGTTGGTACAAAACTAGAACTTGGAGCAGCTTCAGTGTATCCCATGATTTGGATCATTCCGAGGTTCTCTGAACATGTGGATCCAATATGTGCATCGGTGTCATAGAAACAATAAAATACTGCATTGTGTGCAACTTCAATCATTGGTCTTGATGGAGATGTTGGCAACCGTGGTTGAAGATTGTCTCTCTTTGGCTAGTATGGTTGCTCAATTGGAGATATGATAGAATCTATCTTCATCAAGCTAGAAGTGATCATATTGTCCTCCAACTTGATGGCATGTTCTTGCACACTCTTCAACTCTGTCACTTTAGCCATCTTGAGAAGGAAGGCTATCTTTGATGAAAGAGTATTGATGAAACAACTTATCAGAATCTCTGGTGATGGATCGAGTGTAGAAGAAAGTATTGCAACAAGATGATTAAATATTGCTACAAAATCCCTCACGTGTTCATTGTGCTCCATGTTTGAATTTGTAAGTTGGGAAAACAACAGGTGACTATCTTCAACAAGCTTGAATCTCACCAAAAAGTTCTCGCTCATATTTTCCCAGCTTGTGATACTGCCTGGTGCTAGGTGATTGAACCAGTTGGAAACATTTCTCACAAGAGTCTCAGGAAACAGATGCATCATGATGTCTTCATGTGTCTCGTGAAAGATGACGCAAGCCATTGTGAACATAGAAATTTTTTGCTCTGGGTGTTGAGTTCCATCATTATGAAACTGAGGAAAGCAGGTAACTCATGATTTACTTGAAAAGCCAAAGTTCCAATGTTATTACCTCAAGGTAATGGGAGTGGACGTCTCCTACCACCATCATTGTTGTTATCATCCATTGCTTCTATGTGGATCATGCAATCAGATTCCAAAGTGTCATTCTAGTGAAATAAAAGCATTTAGATTTTCTTGAAGTTTTCTTGCCTCGGGTCCCATGGTGGGCACTAAAAAAATGTTGGCATAACAATTAGCACCTCTAGATTTCGAGTTGGTATAGAAAACTATGTACAGTGCGTAATGACTGCTCTTCAAATTAGGAGGGGAAGCTCCCTCTTTTTCTGATATGCGTGAAAAATTAAATGATTCTAAATCCTATCTTTTTGACTTAGCTAGAAGAGGCACAAGGTTAAGGAAACCAAGAACGTTGCAGCTAAGGGTTTTCTCTGGTTTTGCAGATCTTAACTAAAACTAAAACTAAAACTAAATGATTTTAATCTATCCTATTCCCTCAAGAAAAATAAAGCATGAGGAATTAGGAGGAGGAATGTGATTATATGATAAACTCTACAACATGATTTCCAAGGAGGAGGAACCCCTATCCGAGGTGTAGGCTGCTATGAAGTTTATTAGGCACACCATCAATTGATAAGCTCAATTACTAAATTTCCAAGGAGGAGGAACCCCTATCCGAGGTGTAGATAGAAAACAAGCTTATTGCTAATAACACTTAAACGATAATTCTTCTTCCCAAATTTCCAAGGAGGAGGGACCCCTATCCGAGGCATAGATTGAAAGAACAACTATTAACACAACATAAGGTAGTAAACTAGGACAACATGTTGCATTGGCGAGATACACATACAATAAATGATCAAACTAGAAACCCCATTAAACTAAGTTTGAACAAACACAATAATAATAACATTCAGGCAAGGTGGCACAACTATTTATTATCATAGTAAAAGCTCATGAACAAATATAAAACAACAATATTTCAGGCAAGGTGGCGTATCATATATTACTATCTTGTTCAAAATTTATTTACAAATGAGCTATGAGCTCTTCTTTATAGAAATCAAAGGTGTAGGGAACCCTAAAATCACCTTGAGTCAACTACAGTATCACAAGCATGCGAGATTTTATTCTCTAAGTCTAAATAAATTAAACTATACAGTTAACTAGAAAGCTACCATCAGTTAATTGATACAAACAAAACTAAGTAGACATGTGCAACATGCACATCCTTATTGAAAGGAGAGCTACCTCATAACTACCATCAATCAACTATTTCTAACTAAAATTCCATCCTCCTGTGAAGATATCTCTAAGAATGAGATAGGCATGCATGATATCAACAATGAGAACTCAAGAAATGACATTGAAGTAATTGCTACTTCTGACTCTATCCTTGAAAATAACTATAGGTTCTAACTAGTTGTCTTCTACAATCCCTCTTTGTCTATCACCTCATCCAAGAACTTGTCGATGGGCTCGTCCTCTGGCACTCTGGGGCTATCCACGATGATAAATTGCCTAATCAATTCCTTCTCTCCATCCTTGATCATCCTCTGGCACTCTTTGACCTTTGTAGTCACCTTGTTGAAAGTGGTAGTCATCATTGAGAAGTGATCCAACTTGGATGCCTCAAGATCTCCACCTAGGTTATAATGAACCAGTTTCTCTAACTTAGTCTATGCAACATCAACTGACAATTCACTGATTGATAACTCTGGCGGCTCCACAACTGTAGTGATGGCCTCTATTTCTTCTGCAACTTTATGCCTCTGATACTTTTCTCAATTCTTCTCATGGAAAAGTGTTGCATGACAAAACCACAAAGCTTGATTGCGAAAAATATGGTTGTGAGAAATGCACACGAAATTGCCGCACACGCAGAACTCCAATGGTACCAACCCTCTAATATGGCCTTGGAAGGCAATCAATTATATGAGGTATGAAACCATGTGGTCTTTTGAGTGAATACGCCCGTCAAATTGTCAACCCTCTGGATGCAGTTGATGCAAATTGGTATTAAGAATTTTTTTGAAATCATGAATTAAGACCGATTTGGTCTTGAATTCAGGTTGAGTGAATTGCATTTTGAAAAACTCATCTATTGACTATGAACACAACTATGTTTTGACAGTTTTTTCGGAAAACTAAAAATAGCTTCTAATGAGGCTAAAAATAGCCCGATTAGGGGCAATTTTCATGAAAAATTCTGAGACGTGGGTTTTGTAGAGAAAAAAATTCTAAGATAATCAACAATGTCAAAAATTCAAAAAACGCTTTTTGCCTTGGCATGCAAGAGCTTTAATGGCTGTAGGAGGTTCTCGAGAAAAAATTTCGCGAGAAAAATTGGCATTTGGGTATTGCAGGCGTTGATGAGCTCAAAAAGACCCAAATCCTCCGTTTTTCAAAAAGTTGAGTTTTAGGCCCGCATACAAAAGGTTTTCAGTTGAAAATTGTAGTGGTTATAGGGGCGCTAGGGGCAATTTTTCCTGAGAAAAACTGAAACATGGGTTTTATAGGCAATGGAATTCGAAGCCAACCCAGATGATTCAATTTTGGAAGAAATGCATTTCAGGCCCACATGCAAAGAGATCTTCAAAAAAAAGCACAGTGCTCCAGAATGGAGGCAGCACGACAATTTTCTCAAAAAAATCTAAGACATGGGTTTTGCTGTTGTTGCTGAAATATGTGAACCTAGATGATCTATTTTTGAAAATTTCGCTGTTTGCTTTGACATGCAGAGAATACCTAAGACATGGACAGAAGAATTTTAAGACAAAAGATAGATTTTTTTGTGTTTCTGCTTCTGTAAAAATCGCCTATACTTGAATTGAATTTGATGTAGCTTGCATACAAATGGAAAATGAAGTATGTAGTATTCTTCCTCTGAATATTCTAGACCTGGTGATGTGAAGAACACCAAATTCTGACACATGTAGCATATTCAAATCTTTATTTTCTCAAGAAAGGCATGTTTTATCTCACTTGCAATGAAGAATAATGGACGCCTATGCCTTAATAACTAATAAATTATCCTTAAAGGCATCATAAATACATGCATAATCTTGGAAATGGTGCTAGCCTTCTGATTGGACCTCCAATAGTAATGCCTAACTTGCATTTGGTCTTCAAAACAGTTAAATAATTGAAAAATATGCCCTAATTAGGGTGCCACCTCCAACACTTCAGTTAATTGATGCATGCAAAAATAGGTCGCCTAGTTACAAGCTAAAATAAGCCAAGAAGAAGTCGACTTGAAAAGAGTTGAACTAAAGATGCAATCTCAGTTAAGTGTCTCCACCTTTAAAGGGTGCCACTTCTCTTGAGTTCAAAAAGTCAACCTTTGACTTTAGTTGTCTCTTTCTAGACAGCCAAATTATTGAAAACTTGGATTTGAAAATCTCATTGAAGCTCATGTTCGATCACTGATTTTGATTGGCTGGCAAGTCAAATTAACTGGCTGATAGTTTCACTAAAGAGTAGGATCAAATTTGACAAGAGTGTCCTGGAGGCTGCAAAACCTAATTCTATCATCTAAGGCCTCAAAATTCAGGGCACGCCTGGCCTTCTGGGGCACTTTTGACCTTAGAATGAAGAATTTTCATCATTTTGAAGGTGATTTTGACCTAAATTCATTTCATGTTTCCTGACATTTGGAAAAACTTCAGAACTAGTTGACAAGCTCACTATGGAGCTAGCTGGATTTTGCACTAGAGCTCTTGGAGAGCACTTCTCTTAAAAAGATCATCTGATAGCTGAAAAACATGGGCACCCCTGGAGGCCAGGGGTGCTTTTCTTCCCAGACAACCATTTTTCAAATTGGCTAAAAACTACTTATACTCTTGCTACATGCAACTAACATGTCCTCTGACTCGACTGAGGTATGCAATGGAAAGATAGAAATGACATAGACACGATGAGTATCTGAGATGATCAAAACAATTGAGTTTGAGGCTTAAAAACCTTAGGCATCCCTAGCCTTGAAGGGCGCTTTTGCTATTTTTTGACATTTTTGACCATGATTAAAACCCTACATTTGACTCCTAATACCGACAGTTCAACAACTCTTATTCACCCACTGACGAATGTGTTGTGAAGCCAGATCAAGTATGAGACAAACATCCTAGTTATCATTTGATCAAAAAACTTAATCTGGTGCTTCAAAAAGATGGGCACCCTTGGCTTAGAGGCATGCTTTTCACCCTAGTGTTAGTCATTTTTTCATCTCCATCATTTCACATTCAATCTCCAATTTCAGGCGTGAGACATATCTCCCAGACTAGCTGGTTGGCTCATCGTAAAGCTAACAGGATTCTAGAGAAATCCTTTTGGAAGTGACAAGTCTCAAAAAGTTGATCTGGGTTTCCAAAATCAAGGGTGCCCTTGGCTCACAGGTGCACTTTTGCTCTAGAGAGAAAAAATTTCCACATTTTCACCTCGACGAAAAACCCCTCCGAGACGAAGCATCATTTTGGAAAAATCTCGCCATAGAATCTTCACTAGAGCATTTCAAGCTTAGATTTTGACACTTGGCACCTAGCCATCTGCCATTATTGACCTCAAAGATCCTAACTTTTCACTTGAAAAAGAGAAAACTACCCACCAGGCTTAAGCTGAGTTTTAACTGAATCTAACTTCACAATTGTGATCGTGAAGCAAAATATGCCAATCAAAACAATTTTTAGTCAATTCTGATAAGTTCCAATTTTTTAGGGTTTTTTGACCTAAAATAGGGGTCCAAAAACCCTAATTTTCAAATTTTCCCAATATCTTCTTAACATCACACTGACTCAAAGCCCATATTTGATTTTACCAAAAACTATGTTTTGGCATCATTTTTACAAGTTTTAGACCATTTTAAGCAAAATGCCTTAACAGAGCAAAAAATTTGGTTTGGGTACAACATCTCTGACAATCCTTTTCACATTTATTTTGGGAGGCATCTTGGCTAATCTTCAAGCTCAACTACTATCTTTTATTGACATCCCTTTCTCTAATACCAATTTGATGCAGAGGAAGGATAGTGCTTAGCAAAAATTGACAAATTCGTAGCATTCCCTTAAGGGTTTCATGGGTAGCAACAAAAGGAGCATCTTAGTACATCTTGTCACAATAGAGGACTTGGATTTCAAATAATTCATATGAAAGAGAACACCCAATTTAAGGTGGGACAACAAAAAAAATGGGATTGCATTGTTTCAACATGTACATTCAACCTATCTCAAGAAAAGGACACAAACTTGCCACTACTGGTTTTAATCAACATTGAACCAACTTGAGGCTTGAGCCCACTTGCTTGGTCCAGAGTAGAAGGTTAGAGAAAACTTGTTTAAGGACCCTAAGAACCAAGAGCAACTACTGTGTGATGAATCACAATTCAAGCTATCATGATATTTACAACTTTATAAAGTTAATCTAAGACAACAAAGTTGTAAAGTTAATCTAATACAACAAAATCTACCCTCTTGGGATAGTCAAGTCAATTTGTCACCTAACTGCTTAGGAAACTTAAAGATACTCTTTTAATAGGTCTCTAAGACCTTCATGCATCTCCTTCACACCTTTCCCGATCACAAAGCACAACCATCTTGGTTTTGAAAACTTGTAACTATTCTTCTCCACTGTTATGGTCTGATACATACTAATATCAGACCTATTGGTGAAGTTTTGCACATGTGAACTTTATCTCTAGCTCCTACAACTTAGGAATGTGATAGAACACATGAAAAAATCCTCTTCACCCATTTTGGGGATTTCCCACTGGTGGAAAGGTGTTCTACATGATTTTATTTGTTCACTATTTACCCTAGGTAGGGTTTCGACTCGCCTGAAGTGAAATTGCAACTTTTAATCTGCTCGATGAAACTCTATGAAAAAAAAAAAAAATTAATTAGATTTGCATGCACACAATATACAACAGATTAAAGAGGCATTGGTGGTTCATACAAACCATACAAAACAACATAAATGACTAGAACAATAGAAAAACACACAAAGTTAGCTTCTTTCATTCACTAAATTGCAAAATCAATTTCTCAACACACTTTTTCAACTTGGAGGGAGTCTTTTTATTTCATTACAACTAATTCCAATGATTAGGAACCATTTTCTAGATTGCATGTACGAACTACCTAATTTTTGACAACTTGCTAAAAATGCATGACAACTTTTCTTGCACATTTGGCAACTTTTTGCAACTTCAAATCAACAACCCTCTAAGCACACTAAAGTGGATTTCATGATTTCACATGGTCATGAATGACCTTAGGAAACTCCTAAACATGCCAAACAACCTAAAACCAAAAATTACACAAAATATGCAAATAAGGTCTTGGTGACCTTGCACCAATATATAGTATTCCAACTTCATTGTGCAAGTTGAGTGGGAATACCAATGGTCAATATATTTTATGTTGTCCATGTCTACTTTAATCATATTCACATTGCTTGGTACTAGAGACTATCTCATTCATCAAAAATTATGTCCATTCATATGTAAACCAAGATTTTGAGGGTCCCACATGAGAGGCATTGGAGAGCTTTACTACCTTCTTTATTTAATTTGAGGCCATTAATGAAATTCTAGAATATGTGATGAGGTAGGTAGGGATTCTTGTTAGTGGTATGGTTTTGCATTTTTGCATGCTAGAAATTTTCTTCAATGGTAAAAAAATCATAGGCCCAAAAAACAAGAGTTTGGGAAACCAAATAGTAGGGTGTGAAAAAGAGATTTAAGTGTCAAGGGGTAGAGGAAAGACATTCAAAGTGAATGGGGAAAGGAAAAATGTGATCCTAGGAAAAGTGAGATGGAGAGGTGGTAAGATTTGGGGATTAGGGATACCATGTGACATTTTGCACTTGGGGTATTCTAGCATTAAGAATTTTAGAGGTTTAAAAAGAGGTGTGAAGAGGAGTGGGGACAAGGGAAATCACATACTCACTACCATGGGAAGAAAAGTATAGAGGGAAAGGGAATCTCAAAGGCTCAATAATAATGCATGGAAGGGATGGGAATACATAATTATGTGGAATCAATAAATTACATATCATTTAGATGATTTCCATTAGGAAAGTAATTATAAAGATGTCTAGAGTCCTATGAGGAGGAAACTTGACTAGGGTAGTGGTTGGAAAGAAATAATATTGAATATTGTGAGAAGAAGTGAAAAGGAATATAGGATATCCTAGAGGCTCTTGGTGAAGATGCAAATGAATCATTGAGGATTGGGGAAGTCCCATATGTGATGCAAAAGAGGCAAAAGGAAAGAGAATACCATAAATATTTGGGGATATGGAGTGCATATAGTATCTTGTACTAAGTGTGTAAAAGGGGAAGCAAACAAAGGAAATACAAAAATATTAGGATTAGAGACTTAGGGATTAAAACATTTGAACACTTGATGCTCAATGCACAATGATAAATTGAAAGAATATTCATAGGATGATTTAGTTGTAGGTGAACATGAGAGTGCCATATATGAATGGTGAGGATTAAAAAAATATGCTAGAACATGTAAGTTTGAATGATCTAAAGAAATAAATTAAGAGGATGTCAAGGTTTAGGGGTTGGTGAAGTTTCTTATGCAATACATAGTTAGGTACATTACAAGAAAGTTGGGGAATGAAAGTTTGGGGAACTTTGTGAAAAGGTACTTAGTAAGGAGAAGTCCAAAAACTCAAAAATAGATAAAGGTCTTAGAGGGGAAATATTAGCATGGGAAAGTGAGGAATGGAAGACAAGAATTTTAGTAAAGAAGGGTTTGAAAAGCTAACAAAGAATATAAATAGAAATAAACAACTTCATACTTAGAAAATTTTAGAATTTTTTTGCAACTTGGGAAAATGATTGAAGCATGAGGGGAGAAAAAGAACAACATCATGAATGAATTTAACCAAAGGGGATGGTTAAAGATTTTTTTTGATTGGATATCAATGATGGGCATAGCTAGACCAAAGCACTAAAGGGAGCAACATACATAGAAAATTTTGGATTGTTGATACATGTGCCAAAATTGGCTCTAGGTGGGGATGTTTGCCTCTTGTAGACACAAAAATATTATATTTAGAAGAAAAAAAAAGTTAATAGGGGAAGAGGAGGGAGGGGAAAAAAAAATAGAATAAGAAAATATATGTACAAAAAAATACAAAAACACTTATGTACATGAGACGACAATAAGGAGATATATACAAAACAAAAAAATTCTTACAACCAATGACTAGAAGCACAAAAGAAGATGAAAAGGTGTGGTTGTAAACACCATTTGAAAATATTTGTAGGTTAGATCTTATAAAGAATATCTATGGTACAAGTCTATTGATAAAATATAACATTTACTTGACTATATCAGCGATAAGCTTGGTGAAAGAGCTAAGCACCCTTACAAATATTATTCATTTACCATAAAGATGGCAATATAACCCACCTTTAATTTCCATGCATGATATGCTATCAGTAGTTATTAGGGGATAAGATCAAAACTACCATGATGCAAATTGACATAATCAAGTCATATGATAAATTACCTTGACCCATGATGACTCAAGTCATTGGGCATAAACCTAAATTGAACTACCCCATGTTCTCAAGTTGCATTAGACTTTAAATCTCACCCTTGTCATTTTTTAGTCACAATTTAACATGTTAATTCAATCTTCCATATTTATGTCACAGATCTTGCTGAAATAATCATTCACGTAATAAACATGTGGATCATCTTGAGACACTTCATAAGAAATGCCTTTCCCTTCAAGTTTTATCCTTGTTTCAAGCTCTTTATTAGAACCAACTATACAAATTTTGCTATCAAGAAACCTATCTATGATTTTTTCTTGTTCTCTTTGTAGACAAGAATTAAGTCTAACACGAGGACACACCAATTCAAGACCACAATGCTTAGACAATGATTTTATAAATGTTTCCTTAATGAAATCTGTAAGACGGGGTTAGAGAATTTCTAGCCTAGATAAAGTGACAACCATCACTTCTAAGCTATGAAACCACACCTAAACAAGAGAACACAAATAAAAGAGAGCGATAAACTTAAAATCAAGTAAATTAAACACTCCCCATTATGGTTGGTTACTTCTCTTGTCTCTCCTTCTTCTTATGCAATATTTTCCCTCAGATTTGTTGATGAAGTTGTGCAAATACTTGCAAACAGTAAGCAAGAAAGTTGGGGATAATGGCTATTCAATCCAAAATGGAGGAGAAAGGTTGATTTTATAGACAACCTTTTGAATGGACGGATGAGATTAATCCTCTAGAAGGATTCCAAGATCAATGATGGAGGATGCATGAAAGGGAGGTTACAAAATGGATGGTTGAGATCGAACCTCCAAAAAGATGCCAAGATCAATGGTCCAAAATTGATGCACCAGGAATATGCCATGCATGGAAAAGATATGACAATGAAGGCTATGACACTTGATGGATATGAAAAAAATTAAGGCTATGATAGGGGTTAATGACATGGCATCTTTGACCAAAAGAGGTGCATAAATAATTTATTTTAAATTATTTATTCAAAAATGGAGGAAATTGACAAGTGGAAGATAAATAATTTATCTAAATTATTTATTTGGAGAAAATGAAAAAGGAGCATTTAATTAAATTAATAAATTTAATTAAATGCGGGAGATGGAAATAGACCATTAAATAATTAAGTGAGATTAATTATTTAATAGGGGGAAATGGCAAGGGATAATTAAATAATTTTGATAATTATTTAACTATAGAAGAACTTAAAGACCATGAATAGATAAATAATTAGTGGCAACAATTTATCTATAGACAAAAGGTGAAATTAAATAAATAAATAATAATTCATTTAATTATTGAGGAGGAGGGGGGATTAGTGACACAATTAATTTATTTAATTGACTAGAATAGAATAAAGGTTAGAATGTGAATTAATTAAATAATCAAAAATATTTAATTAATAGAAGAATATGATAAAAAATAATCAAATAATTAAAATTATTTAATTATTGAAAGATGGAGACCAAGAAAAATAACGCTCACATACTTAGGACATTTTTCAGTGTCTGCAAAATCCTTATTAGAAAATGGAAACTCCTCTAAGCCAAGTTAAAAAAATAAATCTAGATATAAATATTTATCAATAGGAGCACCTAAATTAAAAATATATTTAACAAGGAGGGAACCACCTTCACATCATCTTGAAGATAAAAAAATTAGGGAAGCATAACTAATGAATAATATAGCTCTAGCACTTCAACTCCCCTACTTACACCCATAGCATAAACACCATCATCTTCATGAATTGAACCAACAAGTAACTTATTATTAGAAAAAAGTCCACCCCCAACAACATTCTAAGGTGGGATGTCTATGGTAGATGAGGCTTGAACAAAGTTTTCCACACAAATTCCATGTTTCCATTTGCTGGTTTATATTTAGGGGGAAGCAAATTTGCACTAGGATGGAAAGCCTCACAATACATCTGTATGCATACACTTTCATTAGGCTTATATTAATCTAGGAGGTTGTAAATAATGCTAGCAAACCTTAGATAAAATTTGAAAATAATTCACAATCATTACTTTTGAGGTTTTCTAAACATTGGCCGAAGGAGGTAGGGTCATACATGTACACACATTGTAATGCCCGTTGTCTTGAATTTTCTAAAAATGGAAAATTACTATTTTTAGTAAGTTGGGTTTCCAAAAATAGCAAGTCAAGTCCTGCAATAGAACAAAAAAAATTGTTTTATCAAGGTGAATTAATTAAGATAATTTGGGAGGTTAATTATCAAAGTTTTATGAAATATTTAATTGAGCCAAGTTGGGTGTGGCTTTTTGGAAAAAGGAAAAATGAATTTTTATTGTCTTATGAAGTGGTGCAAGAAATGGAAATATTTTATTATTTCCCTCGAGTGCATTTGATTTTTTATTTTACAATTGGTAGTGGGAGTTAAACACTTTGCATGCAAGAATATTTCCTAAGATATTGACATTTGGGTGCCCAAGTTGGTAGTTGCAATTTTTTGGTGTATTTATTACTGTATGTTGCTTTTTGGATGCATTCTTGCATATTTTCCTTCACAAGTTTTTGTACTTTTCTAAGGCTAGGAAACCAAAGAAGAAAGAATCTTCAAGGCTGGTAAACCAAAGAGATTGAGGCTTAAAGATAGTGGTTCTGATAGTCTGCAAGATCAGTTTCACACAAGAATTTCCAATGTGTTGAATAGTTGAATTTTATTTCAATATTTTGTATTTTGTTTATAGGTGGAAGTGTGATTTTTGGGGTTTGAGTGATTTATTTGTTACATATGTTAATGATAGATTTTTGGATGTGGTTTTTCTGATATTTTATGGTATTTTCTGATATCTTATCATAATAAACCTTGGTGTAGAGTTTAGAGATTTTCCTTGCAAGTTGGGTTTACTTAAACATGTGATTGGGCTTCATATTTGATCTTTGTTTTGAGCATAGTTGCAGAAGATGTATATTATAGTTAGCAACTATATGGGATGCCAATAATAATGATTCCCATATTAAAATTCAATAAAGTGCATTCTCTTTTGGTTGCATCAAGTTTTTGGTTATTTAATGGTGCTTTTGAAGCAATTATTTGAATACACAATTTATTGGTTTGATCATATTTGCAATCCTGATATAGTTAATTGGAGAAGTTTTAAATCTGATTTAATTTTTAGAAAGGGACATTACAAACATTTAGTTCATTGAAATCAATAGTAAAATCATCATATTCATCATAAACGTGCTATTGTTGTAATTTGTTCAACATTTGTAGATGTAAAATAATTGTGGGACTACTCAATGTCTAGGTCAACAATGCTAATGTGGCTTACTAAATCAACAAGCTCTTATTTTTATGGGTATGGGGAATACACAACAAAATTAACCTTCTAAATTTTAGGTGCATTATCACTTGTGCATTCAAATGAAGTATCACTATAGTAATTGAGTTCATATTGGTCAACATAGCATACATGAATATACATATAGTACAAATCATATCTTCCTTGAATCTATGATCCATGCCTATAAAACACATGCTTTGTTGAGAGAGAACTACATTGTTTCTAAAAATGTGTGCTACCTCGAGAGAGGAAAAGAGGAAACACTTTTATGTACCTTGACTTGTTGCACCAAAAATAGGACAAAAAATACCTTGATATTGTGATAGTAGAGTCATTGCTTCATGGAATCGAGAAATGCTTGATGTGCATCAAGCCCCCAAGAAAAATATTTTTTGGGTCTCCTCACTAGCAAAGTATTTAATGTTTTTCCACCACAAGGATAAGATCATTCTAAATTTCTTTAATGGATTCATCATGATGTTGTTGCTCAAAATAATAGGCCTTATCCTCTCACACCATTAACCAAAGTGAGACAAAGGGAACAGGTGTCTCAGGTAGGGAGAATGACAAATCAAGAAAGAGAGGACAATTGTGAACTAATTCACATGAGTAGGGAAAAATCTCTTGTTCTTCAATATTTGTAGAACCTATGGGTATTCACTTGAGGTATTAATATAGGACAACAATTGGAATAAGGATTTGAATACCATACCATATTGACGGTTAATGATAATCATACTTGGGCGCATTTATAATAGATACAAGAAAATGTGTAAGTGCACCAAAAATATAACCATTTCTAATACCTAAAGATGAATATCCTTATATTAAATACACACTTACATATTGAAATATCATCATCGCAACTCTCTAAGTATCTATTTAACACAAGATTGATTAAAATGTAAAATTAGATGGAAATGAGATTTAGTGATGAGCAAGACTCCTAAATGTAAAACCTGTGAATGTATCTTTATCTATGTCAAAAGCGATAGAATTGGTTTGTGAAAACAAGTGGGATAAATAACTAAACTAAAACAAAAAAGAAATAAATATTTTATGGAAATGAATTATTGAATCCTAATCCAACTAATTGATTCCCATTTCAATCAGAAACATAATCAAATGTAAGAAAGAAAGATGACCATATGGTTGTAATGCAATCATAAAAATAGAGAGACATTACATATCATACATACTTAGTAATCTAAAGAAAATCAACTATAGCTCATAGGAAATAAAGAGGTCATTAAAAAAAGGTTTATTGCATATTATAATACCATGAAATTAATTACATTCTCATTACATCATGCTAACAAATGTGGTGAGAGAAAAAAATAACTAGGTTCAAAGGTTTCGTTGAGATATTACATGTCATGAAGACATATAATCATACAAATATCTACTACTCATTCCTATAAATCATACAAATATAATATTTCCCTTATAGTACTACAATCACACTTCATTTAATACCCTAGAATACACTTTTAATAATAGGGTCACATGTTGTCTTATAGACCGACCGTTTTTACATATTTCTATGTATATACATTACAACTTCATTGTGCAAGCTAATTCAAAATACTAGAGTGGTCAATGAATTTTTAGGTCATTCGTGTCTTCTTGCATAATCTTCACATGACCATGCACTTGAGACCATACCCCCTACATTAACAACCATCTCCATTCATATACAAACCATGTCTTTAAGGGTCCTTAAGAAATAAATATTTTATGGAAATGAATTATTGAATCCTAATACAACTAATCGATTCCCATTCCAATCAGAAACATAATCAAATGTAAGAAAGAAAGATGACCATATGGTTGCAATGCAATCATAAAAATAGAGAGACATTACATATCATACATACTTAGTAATCTAAAGAAAATCAAATATAGATCATAGGAAATAAAGAGGTCATTACAAAAAGGTTTATTGCATATTATAATACCATGAAATTAATTAAATTCTCATTACATCAAGCTAACAAATGTGGTGAGAGAAAAAAATAACTAGGTTCAAAGGTTGCGCTGAGATATTACATGTCATGAAGACATATAATCATACAAATATCTACTACTCATTCCTATAAATCATACAAATATAATATTTCCCTTATAGTACTACAATCACACTTCATTTAATACCCTCGAATACACTTTTAACAATAGGGTCACATGTTGTCTTATAGACCGACCATTTTTACATATTTCTATGTATATACATTACAACTTCATTGCGCAAGCTAATTCAAAATACTAGAGTGGTCAATGAATTTTTAGGTCATTCATGTCTTCTTGCATCATCTTCACATGACCATGCACTTTAGACCATACCCCCTACATTAACAACCACCTCCATTCATATACAAACCATGTCTTTAAGGGTCCTATAGAATTGGATATCCATTTTCTATATTACTACTTTCACTCAAGGCAATTAATGGCACTTTGGAACACACAAGGGGGTATATAGGGTTTCTTATTCAAATGAAGGGTTTTATTTTTTAACATTCTTTAAAAATGTTTTAATAGTAAAAAACCATCTTAGAAGCCCAATAGATAGGAGTTCAAGAAATCATGTACTAGGATGTCGAGGAGGATTGGGAGTCAAGGGTTGGGGTGAAAGCATGCCAAGTGAATGGGGAAAGGGAAAGTATAAACTTGGGGGAAGTGGGATGGATAAGTAGTGGGATTTGAGGATTAGGGATACCACATGATAATTTGAACTTGGAGTATGCTAACTTTCAAAATCCATGAGGTTTGAAAGGAAAAGGAATGAAGAAAAGTGAGGATCAAGGAAATCATATACTCACTACCATGGCAAGAAAAGTAAGGAGGAAAGAAAATATAGAAGTCTCAAGAAGAATGCATGAAAGGAGTGGTGGGTATTGAGTATGGAAATGACATGGAACCAAAAATTTGGTACCGTTTAGATAAATTTTATTAGGAAAGAAAGATTAAAGGTTCTAGAGTCCCATGAGGAAGAAACATGGCTAGGGATATGATTTAGGAATAACATATATTAAAGACCTTAGGAATAAGTGCAAAGGGGGATATGAACTATTGGAGGAATAGGGATAAGATGTAAATTAATTCACATGTGGTAAAAGGAGGAAGGAAATCATTGGAATTAAAATATATGGAGTATGTGATATCCTATAACAAGGGTATTAGATATGGGGAAGCCAATAGAGGAAATATTTAAATATTAGAATCAAGAACTTAGAGGAAAAGAATCTAGGGGTGGGATAATTGAATACTTGATACCTAGCACACAACAATTAATCAAAATAATATTTGTAGGATGATTTAGCTACTAGTGAAGAATTAGCCATTGGTGAATGAGAAATTCCCATATATAAATGGAAAAGACTGATAAAAATTTATGCTATAATGAAAAAGTATGAAATACTAGAAGGAAAAAGGAAAGAGGATGTTGGGGTTTAGGTTAGGGGAAACCATTTATGTGATATATAGGCACACTATTGAAATATTGGGATAAAATGTAGAGAAGAAAATAATGGAGTGTAATTTTAGGGAGCTTCATGATCAGGTACTAGTGTAATTTGTTTTTAAACATGAATGTTAATAAAGATATTAGAGGGAAGTGGGAGCACGAGGAAGAATGTAATGAAAGATAAGAATGATAGTAGAGAGAATTTCAAAAACTTGATAAAGTTTAGAAACAAACACAAAAAACCTCATAGAAAATTTTAGGAACTATTCACAACTTGAGCACATGATTGAAGTATGAGGAGAGGCAACTCAAGACAACAACATAAATTTTACTAAGGGCCCCACTAAATGAATTATCTAATTAATTATCAATAATAGGCCTAGATAGGATAAAAACTAAAGGGGCACCATACTTTGAAAATTTTGGGTTGTTGAGGTAGTTTCCAATAAGAGGTTTTCTCTCTTCCTCTCAAATTCATTTTCTACTTTCTCACCAATTTCTCTTCTTCCCTTAACGAATATTGATATGTGTCCTTGATTGTTCTTATTTAGATTATGATGAAATAATATTGGACTAATGTTTAAAGGCCACTGATGTATCTTGAAATTCCTCATCATCTTTTACATAAATTGCTCAAATATTGAGCTTGGAGAAATATTTTATCTAGGCCTTAACATTCATCTCCCTTTGATTCAAATTCTATAACTACCTTAGTATATTCAACTAATAATTTGTTGGTAAGAATTTTTCCTTCAATTTTGTAATTATTTGATCTTATGATTAGATATTCTTTCCTTTTCTCTATCTATCCATCTCTACATGATCCCCCCATAGGTATGTGTGATTCTTCAACTTAATATTGATGAATTTACCCTATCTCGGTCTTCTATTGAGTCAAAATTAAAATACTTTTCTATTTTTAAAATATGTTTTGAGCTCCTCAAGACTCAAGACCCCATTACAACACAATATCCATTTGGTTTATTTATTATGTGTGATATAGCTCTCAAGAATATTTCATTTATTAGTCTTTCAATACTCCTTCATGGCATACTGCTTCTTTTTTTCATCTTCCCTCATTTGTTCAAAACACATACCTATTTTTTGTGTTTCCTCTATTGTTTCCAATCTAGTTGTTATTTCTCTTAGCATTTTTTTATTTTTTTGTTGTTGATCTGTTAGTTTTCTTCTATGATCGATGAATTCCAATTTGTCTCTCTGTAGTCATAACATCCTCACACCTTCAATATTTTTTTTGATATTTCCAATAATCACCCCTTAAAACACTTTATCAACCTATTGAGCTAACACTCTATACTAATTTATGTAGATAAGGATTAGGTGCCCATCTAAAGGAAACTAATTACAAAAACATACATGAAACACCATTTCTTAAAAAGGTAGAACATAAGTAAGAATCACCAAAAAATTATGACCAAATTAAAACTATAACTTGTAACAAGGAAAAACCATAATTCAAAAGTTAAAGATCAAAATTTCACAATACAATTTTCTTTCACATAGACTAGCCATATGGAATTTTGATCAGCTCAAAATTTTCCAATGTATTTGTCCTGTATGTCATAGATCCATTATGATCAATAGGGAAATGATTCCAAAATTCCTACTCCAAGGAATCCTACTACTTGTTTATCATCTTCTCTTTTAAGATTTGAAAACTCTTTTTTGCTACTATTATCCATTGCAACTCACTCTTACCCCTTTTCATGCTTTATGTGATCAATACATTAATGCCATTAAAATTTTGGATAATTTTCATTCAAAAGCTTGATAAAACATAATTTTTAGAGATGGCCACTTGATAATGGATTTTACGTTCTTTGGATCCATCCTCAAGCCCTCCTAGAAAATGACAAATCCCAAATATAGTAGTCCGTATTTGTAAAATTTTGACTTCTTCAAATTTTCCAATAACTTTTCTTATTTTAATCTTTGTAAGACTACTCTCAAATGATTAAAATGTTCCTCTTATTTTCTAGAATTTAAAATTTCATGTAAATAAACAATAAAAAACTTACCAAGAAAGGGCTTCAATACCTTGTTCATCAACTTTATGAAAGTGATAGATGCATTGGTCAATCCAAATCACATAAATAGCCACTTGCACAATCCATCCTTTATCTTAAACAAAGTCTTTCATTCATCCTTCTCTATAATGTGAATATAATGATACCCACTCTTCAAGTCATTTTATATGAAATATTTGGCTCCATCAAAACACTCCATCAAGTCATCCATTCAAGGTAATGGGAATTATTCATTGTTATTTTTTTTATGTCTTGTGAATCCATGCATATGTTGCATTCATCATGTTTTTTGAGTGTTATTTCTATTGGTACTACACATGGGCTCAAAATCTCCCTTAGAAAACCTTTATATAATAGATCCTAGATCTTCCTCTTCACTTCCTAATTACCTATTGGTGTCAATCTATATGTTTCCTTGTTTGGTAAGCTTACTCTAAGAATCAAATCCATATAATGATTAATACTCCTCATGGGTGGGAACCCATTTGACAACTCCTATAAAATAATTTTGACATATTCTTCCAATAATTTATCTACTTATAGAATCTTTTTATCTTCTCGTATTACTATCTTAATTTTTTTAGGATAAATATTGAACATATTATTTCCTCTTTTATATCTTTTAAAAATAAGTTTCCTAAAACCAAACATACATTTGGATTATTATCCAATTATTCTTCACTATTTCTTCAATAGAATCAATATAAATTATTTCCCATATTTTACAATGTTGTAGGTGTTCATCTTTCCATCATGTACAACTCTCTTTTATATTTTCATGGTCTCTCCAACAAGACATGAAAAGAATCCATGGGAATATTATCACACAATATTTTATCCCTATATGCACCAATATGAAAATCTACTAAAACTTTATCATTTACTAGAAGTTGATACTCCTTTTACAATCATGAAACCTTGTATGGATTGTGGTGTTTTATCCTTTTCAATTTCAGCTTCTCCATGATCTCCTTGGAAACCAATTATCTATGCTTCCATTGTTAACAAATCTACATTCTTTCCTTTGGATTTGTATAAGGCCTTGAATAGATTCTTCCTTTATGTTTTTGATAATATAAGTTGCATTTACAAGGTGCAATACCCTTTACACAAGGGGCCCAAAGGCCAACGTCAAATAAAAAAAATTATAACAACATATTGTCTAGAAACAAAAATAATATATAGACAATAAAAGTACCACCCACCCAATAGAAAAACACACCCCACCCATTACTCAGCTAAACCCTCCCATTTCTCAAAGAGGAGTTTCAACACATATTACCAATCCACTTATTGATGGATTCCTCTTCCATAGTATTCTTGTTTACCTCCTCCTTCAAAAATCTTGACAGAGTAACAATAGATTGATGGATGATCTTGATCTTGAAATGGGACAGCCTTGTGAATTTCTTTTCTAGTTTAGGAACATGAGCCTTCAGGTCATTGAGCTCCTTGTACTTATTAGCTTCCTCCTTGTTAGTAACCTTCCCCAAATTTAGATGATCAAAGGACTCTAGTGTGGGATCCTATTGAAACATCTTATTTAACTTGGGGAAGTGGCTCGACCCTTCCACAAACTCCTCAGTCTCTTCAGCAGTGTCATGTCTTCTATCCTCTTTGCTACCACTATGCTCCAAACTACTAGAAATTTCATTAACTAGGACCTCCTTTTTATGCTTTTCCAATCTGTTAGATCTTTAGAAACTAGTTTGCTTAGCCCCCATGTCAACATTAGCGGCAAAAACTATATCCCCATGGGAGTCTCTGTCAAAAAATTCCACATCTTCATTGTCCATTGGCAGTTCCTTGACCTAGAAAGTGGTGTCCATCTTACCCTTTTTTGGATCCTACTTGGTTTTGGTAGACACTATACTGTATTTATTTTTGGGTGTGATTTTGATCTCATAGAGCCTTGAAACAACTTTATATTGAGCCAAGCCCATGCCACATTTTTTCATTTTGGAGAGGGGTTTAGATTTGGTATCCTCGAGGGGTTGACTAGCCGTAGGAGGATTCTTTCTTTTAGGGACCACCAAAATAATAGGTGAGGTTTAGCGAGGGATTGGTCTGAGGGCTTAGGTTCCTCTATCCTAATGTTCAAGATGGGTTTCAAAGGACAAAGAGCCAAGTGAAAGTGGTAAAGACGAAGAATGAGACCCTAATGTAGGAGTAAGGGGGTGGTTTGTTAGGGTTTTTGGCTGTAATGTCCATAGTTTCCCTAACAAATCTTTCGAGTGATGCGAGCAAGAAGAAGGGAAAACTGATGAGAATCCTATGTTTGAGGTGGTTTAACAAAGACAAATGATAAAAATAAAACACTTTAAACCTCCCCTCAAGAGTGATATACTTCATTAAGACTAAAAAAACCTAGTCGCATGGCCTCGACTGCTTACTCCATTCAAACCCCGTGTGTAACTTGACCAACACTTCATTTTCATGGAAGAAGATCTAAAGACTCTCCAAATATTGTATGTTAGTATGTTTATGGAGTTTTTTTCCCGAGCATGAAATCACTGGGAAAACCCACAAAAGTGGTTTACAATTCGAGTGAGGAAGGAAAAGTCGCAAAAATGACCCCATGCAAAAAAAATTGGTTTTTAGGAGTTCAAACAAACTTTTTGTTCGAGTGAACCCAAAGTGGGTTCACTAGGAATTTTGTTCGAGCAAACCCATTAAATGTAGGGTCCTACCATTCTTGAAAACAAACAAAAAGAAAACCTTTGTGGAAAGGGGGTTCGCTTAAACTCCCCTGGTTTGCTTGAACCCCCTTTTCCCACCTTCTCACCCACTAGCACCAAAAAATTCTAGAATTTTGCCCTTCGAAGTTCGGGTTGATGATGAAAATGGAAGAGACTTCACAAACCTAACTAGATGATTGTAGTCCTTGGAACGAGCTATCCAATGAATATAATTTTAATATGTTTTGGTTTTATTAGGTATTTATTTTTTTAGTTTTATTAAACATAGGTTTTTCATCGAAAATCAAGCTCTCTATTCTACACATGTGATAAAATAGAAGATTATCAATTGTTTTTTGAAAAATATGAGTGCACCAGATATTTAAGTCCTCGATCCAACAAAATTAATAATTGAATTTCGATAGATACAAAAGAAATTTTGTGTTATGCGGTCCGTCTATGTCTGAATTGTAATTGGTTTGACTTCAAAACTTGATTAAGGAAAAAATGTTTAATAAAACACTATAAAACCAATTGGAAGCACTAGATATCATAATTAAAAATATAAATTCAAAAAAAAAAGAATTTTATCCTCCATGGAAAAAAGTTTTGCGTTATAAGGTGAGGATCACTCCTTAAAAATGGTGTTTATTGAAAAAAGCTAGTTTTCGAAGGAGATGGAAAGAAGTGTAATTTGATTCCAATTTTTTTGAAACAAATATATATAGAATCTACAGACAAAACTTCACAAATCACTAGTTTGCATCATCTTCAAATTCTTCATGGTTTAGCCACTATCGGTGTTCGAAAGGGAAGATTTAGTTAGAAAAAATCAGTCCAGTGTTCAGTTTGGCCAAAAATTGTAAACCAGTATTGTGGGATCACCCTTGACAACACTGTCATTGCATTGTTGTGTATCCTCAAAAATGCTATGATTGTCAAAAATTACTCAATCAAATCAATCGATTTTTATCCTGGCTATCAAAAGGATCTCAATAGACTATTGATAGCCCTACATAATGATATCTCTTTATCATATCATCAACAAAATGGTCAACATGAACAAAATAAAAAACATCCACAAAACTATCAAAATAAAAAATAGTTGAAAAACCATCAAAATCCAAAATAAAATCGTAAAACATCATAGGTCGTCTCTAGATGAGCTGCATTGAGTCAAAATAAGAAAAATACGAGCGTTTGCATGTATAATGTAGGCAAGGAAATCATTGATGAGCCCTCAAGGCCCTAGGTTAGCTCCCCAAAATAAAAACATTCAAATATCTTATCAAAATCCAATTTTTTTTGTAAAAAGTTAAAAAAATCAAAAAATAGTGTTACTCAATACATTCAAACTATGATATCTTTTTGTTTATCATGTAGGCAAGGCCATCATCGATGAGCCCCTGAGGCACTAGGTCAGTACCTTTAGGTCCCCCTATTTTTCTATAAATCTTTCAAAAAACAATAAAAACATCAAATAATTCAAAAAATCTCAAAAATCCTCTTTGTTATGACCTATCCATAATAAAATTCCATCCATAATAAACAATCACCACCTTCAACCTTTTGTAATGCCCTGCCACACAACCCTAGAGGAAGTTGCAATTAACTACTCAAACAAACTATTTTTTTTTTGTTTAAGTACAAATTAATAAGCAAGTTACTACCTATTTCCAACAACCCCTAAGGTTACAAGAATGAGATTACTTATTAACCCACAAACAACATAAATGAATCCATAACATTTATCTACTTAAGATATTAAGAATGCATACATTCCATACAAGATAAATTACATCATCCCAATAAGGAATACCAAAGACTACAAATAATAATAGTTAAACAATATGATTACATCTCTCATTCCCCGAATGAGGTAAATCCAAAAACATGATTACATATTACAACCTTCCACCTTGATTACAAATGAGGGGTAATAAATTACAAGATCAACTGAAATGAATAAAGCATGAAATGAAAGTGGATCCTACGATCTCTCCAACTGGAAATCTCGTCAACACGAACAAGAAGAAAGCCAAACAGAGTAAGGTGCACGTTCCACCCAACAAGTGGTACCTAAAGGCCCACCCCCCGTGCTAGGAGATAGTAACAAGGATTCCTAGACAAGACCCTCTACCTCTAGACACAGACTGACTCATACTGATACAACCAAACACATGAACCAGACAACCACAAGTACACCATTACATTACTGACATGGATTACATTGCTATAGTTATCACTCTATTAAACTACCTCCAAAGGTTACCCAATTTACCTCTCATGACTTTGGCCCCTAGCGGAAGTCACTCTTCTACTTGAAAACATACATTGAAACCAATTACCAAGGGAGCCCAAGTGCATACAAAAAAGATAAAACATTCACTCCAACTCTAGGAGGAAACATGTAATGAAACTCACTCCAAACCTTGGAGGCAACAATTCACATAATCCACTCCTTCCATAGGAGGCACAAATCATCCCCGTTAGTGGAAACTGGGTATATTAATGACAACACACCATGCACTACCCAAGTGATTCAAAACAGGTTGACAACATAGTATGACAACCCCAACTAAATAAAAACCCCATCTGGAAGACTTAACAACCCTTCTAATAATTTTTCCCCAAGACGAAAACAGAAGAATTTACATCTCAAAGAGAAATTTGACAGAAATTAAATCTACTTTGGATTTCCTAAATCCCCTTCATTTAAAAACATTCAATAATTTATTGCCTCAACAAAAAACTGATTTAATAATGTCTCTTTTAGACAAGGGATGAACTTTAAACCAAATATTTAATTTCTTAATTGCTTCTAATTAATAATATTAAAAGAAAGCCAGTTACTTCTTCTAATCAAAATATATCATTTTAAGAAAATACTATTTCTTCAATTCCAAATAAATCCTTTAAAAATTGATCAATTCATCTATTTCTTCCTTTAAAAAAAAAATTATTTAAAAAAATAAAATCAATTAATCCATTTACTAAACACAATATCTGAAAATCAAATAACTGTTCTTCCCAAATAAATTATTTTAAAACAAATCCATTACATCGACTATTGCATATTGATTTAATATTTTCTCAATTACGTTTAAATCAAATCAATATTTTAATATATATATATATATATATATATATATATATATATTTTAAATATATATATATATATATATATATATTTTAATATTATATGAATATAATATTAAATACTAATATATATATATATTAATATTTTAATATTATAAAAATATAATATTAAAAATATTAAAAAATATTTTAATTTTAATTTAAAAAAAAAAACCAAAATTGGAAAAAGTCAAAACACATTTTTTCGGGCCGCGTGCGCATTGCTTTAGGGTTGGGGGCAGCTGTTTTAACATAGCCGAACCCCCATATGGGGGGCCGACTGTGTTTAAACATAGTCACACCCCATTAAGGGGCGCGACTGTGTTTAAACACAATCGTCCCTTGTAATGGCGATAATTTGACTGGTGCTTAGGGCGACCGCATGGGGCATGCTGGGTGCGGCTCCCCACAACGCCTCCCATGGGGGCGGTTGTGGGTCGAGCCCCCCAACCCCCAAAAATCCGAATTTTAATTTGTAAAAAAAATAATAATTAAAACAAGGAAACCTTGCGGATTTTCTAAAAATCCGAAAATCAATTTTTTAAAACAGGGGTTTTCCTAATTTAATCTTTAACAACATAAGCCCCATATAAAACATAAATAATATATATATGTATGTATATCTCTTTGTATATATATATATACACATATATACATATATACATATATATATACACATATATACATATATACATATATATATATACATATATACATACATATATATATATATATACATATATATATACATATACATATACATATACATATATATATATACATATATATATATACATATACATACATATATATATATATATATACATATATATACATATCCCACAAGAAATTTACAAAATTAATTGAGCAAGTAATAATTAAATGATCATTTACAGTTAAGAACATAGATTTTCCTTGAGAATTTCCATTTCCAAACCAAGGTTTTCAAAGTTTTTAAAACTATATTTAACATGGGTTTATTTTGCAAATCAAACAAAGTTTATTTTCTTTTTCAATAGCATATCAAAATTGTAAATCAATCCAAAAAATGAAATAATCCAATTAATAAAAAAACTTGGTTCCAAAAGCTTGCAAGATTGACAAAATGGTGCAAAGCCTTATCCTTAGATTCAATATCCTTCCCAGCTATCCAACTGAGCTTCTCCAAAATCCAAATCCAAACCCCCAAATCCAAATTTTTTTTCCTTTCTTCTTTTCAATTTTCATCCTCCTCCAAAAACTCCATGAAAATCCCAATAATAGAAAAAAAGAAAAAATATCTATATTCAACCACCCTCATAAATTTTCAAAAACAGAATAGCAAATATCTCTATAATTCAATTTTTGAATTCAAAATTTTCTAAAAAAAGAAATTTAAATCATTTTCCAATTTTCCAACTTCACACAAAATATCTATTAATTCCAAAATGAAAGACTTAATTTATTTCAACTCAATTAATTTAATTATCAATAAAATAAATCTAATCCAAGATTAAATTATTTATTAATTAATTAAATTAATCAATAAATTAAATCATATTTCTAACATTAAACCATATAGGTTTTATTAACAACTTAACTACAAAAGCATATATTTACCTTTTTCAACTTGCAATTAAATAAAATCTAGGCAAATTAAACAGTATTAAAACAATTGAACCAGACTAAAATCGACGACACACTTATGACTAGGGTGATGAATTGACATGAGAAACCTAGCTACTATCTCCCAATCAAATGTTGTTGGCAATGGACACGCTCAAACCTATGAAACCAGGTGGAGTCGATGTCCTATACCTGTCAACCTGTGAACAAAGAGTATATCCATATGCATATATATATATATCATAATTAAAACACATTGTGAAGAGGAAGTCACGGAATTGTAGGGCGCTCACAAGTGAGTGGTGCAATCCTGTCCCCTTCACCAATACAATATTACCAACTGACGAATCTAACATCAATAATTTAATCAAAAGCATAAAGCATCATTGATTCAAATATCATCTATGCTAATCTAAAGCATGCCATAATAATAACATCAGAATAAAATATCATCACATCAAAATATAACATTCACATCGCTTTACAGTTAGCGATCACATAGTAACCAAGTACCATAGTCAAAGTACTAACAGGAAACACACATACAGGATAAGAACACTGTCTGATCAAAAGAGAAAAATGGAGGGGTATTACACCTTTGACAACACAATTAGTAAACAAAGAAAATAGTGAAATCCGAAAAGCTTCCAAGCAAAAATTCGTAAAGACTTGATCATCATTAGACTAAAACATTGCATAAATGTTAACTACCTTGCCTTTTGAAAATCATCATCAACATCCTGACATATGTCTTAACGAATAAATCATTCCTACAATAGACATCATCAATAGATAATCCTGAAACATCAAAACAATCATGGAAAGTGATACAACAACATTGTTTATTTTTTATGATTTTTTTTAATTTATCTTATTGTCACATTCCTCTGATATCTCGAGGATGTCCATAAAGATTTAGAGAGGAAGGAATGGGGTGTTGATCATTGATTTTCTATTTGCTCTATTTGTTGGATATTTTTGTAATACTACCATGGAGAATACTTGTTTTGTGTGTGTGGAATTTGTTTCAAGAAAACTCAAGCAACCTTGCATGTTTGGTTCCTCATACCTCTCTATGCACTGGTCTAAAACACTCTGAACTTCTAACCCATACACTCTAACAAGGTTTTCGTATATATGGTATGAGAAATAATACTCCTTGTTTGTGGATTCAAAGCCCACACAATAGATACAAAGCCACTTTGGTCATTAATACCCTAGTGTATTGTGTCTATTTGCTACATTAATAAGGAATGCTAAACAATACTTAGTCTCCATGAAGGAAAAAAAAATTCATCAAATCATATCATCAATGTCATCCAATTTCTTCTACCCTCTAATCCTACTAACATTTTATTCTAGTTAACATTTCTTCTATCAGTCCTTGTACTTAAACACATCACATCAGCTTGTTGAAAATTTTGGCTCATTATCCAAAATTTTCACCAAATTTCTCTAGGGAGCACCATGCTATCTCGCCATCACCAAGGCATACAAGACAACTCTTGAGTAGGAATTTTTTATTTTTCTTTAGCAAAATGCTCAAAATCACATTGTATTAAAGAGGGGCAAAATGTAGATACCTAAAATTGTCCTAGCCCGTGAACTAGCATTCTAACACTAATATTCATCTATTTCTAATGATTAAATAATGTTCAATTATTTAATAACTGTCTAAAATCATATTTCCACTATTAATTAAATAAATTTGTGTTATTTCATTAATTCATTTCAATTAATATTCTTGATTAAATAAATAAATCCTATTTATTTAATTATATATTTAATTCTTCCTCTTGATTAATTAAATAAACATTAATTATTTAATTATGTCACTAACTATTTAATCGATTTAGAAGAATAAGATATGTTAGTGACTTAATTAAATAATTAATTTTTATTTAATTAATGAGGAGGAAGATTTAAAGATATAATTAAATAAATATGATTTATTTATTTAATCAATAAGATTAATTGAAATGAATTAATTAACATAAAGTCATTTAATTAATAGTGAAAATATGATTTTAGACAATAATTAAATAAATGAACATTATTTAATCATTTAGGAAAAGACAAATATTAGTGATAAAATGCTAGTTCGTAGGCTAGGACAATTTTAGGTATTTACACATATGATCCAAAACTCCACTTTTAACAATGTTGGGACATACCTACTCAATGACATTTTAATGTGGAACCACCCACTCACCTCATTAAACCATAAATTTCCTTCATACTTGCTGGTTTAAAACTACTTGATGATGATACCAACAACTGAGATATTTTTCCATGGCTGCAATTTTTCTTTTTCTTCGTCAAACATAAAGAAATCTCAGCTAGAAACCTTCTTGCATCATTCCTAAATGCCTCCTTAAGACCCAAATACAGAAGATGCATCTTCAATTTCTTCTTTATGGTTGTTCCACATGGATGGAAAAGGATGAGAAAATAGGTAACAACACTAGTGAGATGGAAGTCAACACTCATTATGACCCTTGCATTGTAGTTCTTGTCTCCAAAATTCCAAACAACCAAGCTAAGTTGATGAATCCCACCCATAAGTTCTTGGATTTCCACTACCTCATTAGGTACCCATCTTTAGTTTTCTATAATTAACATATGGAAAATAGACCAAAAATTATTGGTTGTAGACACCCAAATCTAACTAACACATTTCTTCCAAAATTTCATCATTTTTCCATCATCAAGTCTCATCAATTCATCTTTTGCATCTAATTAAATTAATGTTATTTTCCCTCTATTTCTACTTTAATTAAATAATTTTGAGTTATTTAATTAAATTACCTATTTCACCACTTTTCCTCTATGTTAATTAAATAACTTTTATTATTTAATTAGTTTACTAATTATTCATCATTTCTAGATAAATTATTTATTTATTATTATTTAATTAATTCATTTCCCATTTTTCATTTCTCAAATTAAATAATCATTTTTAATTATTTAATTTATCTAATTCTTCTTCTCAACATTATCCTCTTCTAAAATTAAAAAAAATATTTATTTTCCCTTTGCACATGAAATTAATAATTATGTAATTTAATTATTTATTAATTATTCATGCATTTCCACCTCACTAATCAACTCCCACTTATTTTGAGTTCACTCCTCCATCAATTCAATCCTCTAATCAATCAATTCTATTTCACTAACAATTAGTCACACTTATCTCTTCAATCAATTCTCTCAACTGACCCATATGATCAGTTAGCTCCAATCAAGAAGTTAGTTAACTCCTCATCAATTCCTCTCAAGCAATCTTAGCCATTGATCTTTTCATTCCCATGCTCAATCTCAATCATTGATCAGTATCACTTTAAATCTATAAATTCAACTATCATTCATCTTATTATCCCTCTCTCATTCATTGCAAGAAATCTATACACATATTGTATCAAAGTGCTTGTGCTAAAAATCTGAGAGAAACCACCATTACACATTTCTCCAAGGTGCAATTAGGAGAATGATAGAGCTAAGCTAAAGCTATTGTGTAAGGTTTTGTGTGTTTAGGTTTGTTGTGTTTCTTGTTATGCAACTTTCTTATGCTATATTGGTGTAATTTATGAGTTTTCGAATTACTTTATATTCTATTATTTGTTCACTTTCATAGTCATTTTCAGGTCATACATTCTAGCATGCCCATTGGGACCCTCAAGTCTTTGAAATTTAATGAGTTTTGGTGAGGTTTTTGAGTTTTAAGTAGTTACAAGTTTGAACGATGCATCTTTCCAAGGATTTGATGCATATGTTCAAGGTTTTAGCACATCTATTTGATAGTTTGGTAGACTCGTTTTTGTGACATATGATTGAAATTTATACCTTTCAATCGTAAATAGGCACATATATTTCAGGAAATGATGCATTTGCACAACAAAGAGTTTACTATTTTGCAGAGATTAGGATTTCATTTAATCACTCTTAATTTTTTTGTTCTTTATTAATTGTGCTATTTTTTGTTGATTTATAACTGTTGTTTTGTAGGTGTCTAACCTTAGGATATCCAATTTATCTCTTTGATTAGGGTTTCACATCTATGTTCTACAAATTTTACCATTTTCTAATAGATTGGCACAACTTTCAAAAATTGTGGTGCATTTGTTCTGTAGAATTGTGCATCTGACCTGAGAAATGATGCTTTTTTCAAAGAGTTCAACACAATTTTTCATCAAACTCTTCAGGTATGATTTAGCTTTTGATTGATTTTTCTTGATTTGGTGCATCAATTTGTTGGTAACATGAGAATGATGGTGTATGGTGTTTTCATTGATGTCAACCCATTATATAATTGATGGTGTATCAGTATGTATATAGTCTGAAGAAGACCAAGTGCTTTTGGGAAATTGGCTAAGTCTGAGACTACGATAGTGTATTTTCAATGTAACAGAGGAATCATTTTGTGGTTTTCATTGTTCCAAATTGCATTATCTTGTCATGTAGTTTTGAGGTAATAATGGTACATATTAAAGGATTCCATATCCAAAGTTTTAGGGTTTTATGTCTTTCACAACAAAAGATATTAATGATAGAGTATCAAATTAAGTAGAGACAAGGTTACAATTGCAGAGTTCATGTTGGAATGCTCTCCATTCCACTATGGATGATCATCATGTTTGTAAATTTTACGAAGTGCTTGGAGATGTAAGATTTGTGTGCATTCCATTCAAGTGGTTTGGTGATCCGTGTGTTAAGTTTTGGATGAACAATTGACTCATTCAATTGTTTCTTTACCAGTTTGGTTGTGCAGTGCTGACCTAAGGGTTTTGGGGTTGTGCGAGATCGAATTGTGTATGAAGCAGATTTATGGGAGTATCTATATATCATGTTGACCTATTTTGGTGAAGAACACACTTTGGCTATTTTTGCAAGGAATGTATATTGGATTTTTGAGCTGAAAAATTTTGGTGTCATACGTTTCATCCAAGTAGGCTGAATTCATTATTACTTTGTAGAGTGAAGATAATAATGTGATAGTGGTAATCTTATGCATGTGCATAAGAATGAAAATAAAGGATGAAGTGTGTAAAGTCAGTTTTTTGTGTAGAACAAGGAATCACGTCTTTGACATATAACATATGCATTGTAAATAGTTCAAACTTTGGCAGTGAGCCATTTTTGTATGTACATTTGTGATTCAAGAAGAAGTGATCTTCCTTAGGTAGTGAGTCCTTGGATAGTGTGTACCTTAAATTGTGAGCTATTGTAACCAATTATGATATATAGTGAGTTAATCCTCATCGTTTTTTTCCCTTTCAAGGTTTTTCCATATAAAATTTGGTGTTCATCTATTGATTGTTGTGGTGCATGCTTTATATTGTTTCTTTCTATTTTTGAAAGTTTAATAAGATGCTTTGTAATGTAGTGTTAAGTTATTGAATTTTAGGGAATACTGATTCACCCCCCCTCTCAGTATTTTGGGTGTTCAACATAATTACTTTTATGTAATTGACTCTTAGTTTTTTGCAACTGTTTCATTCTATTGCACAATTGTTTTTATGTATTTGGCTATGGTTTTTCTTAGTTACTACTATTTTTTGCACAACTATGGTTTTCATTGGTAGAAGAAAAAACTCTGAAAGTATCGATGCATTTGATGAAGGGTCTTATGTCTTGAATTTTTCTAGATCAAATCACACTTCAATTTATTAAGGTAAAATAATTTGTTTTCCATGTATGGTGGAGTCTTAGATACATATGATATCCCCTTATGACTAGTGTGAGCTTGGGGATCATAAATACCTTAGAGCCCATATATCTATTTTTTAACTCAAGGAAGTGTTATTTTTGTATGCTCTCCCCTTGCACCTATTGTGAGCTTAGGGATAAAAATAGTAACATTTTCCTTTCTTTTTAATTTATTAGGAGGCCTAATTGGGTATTTCATCACCCCAAGGGAAACATCAACCATATTTTTAGATGGGGTATAGAAAGGGGGAGAACAAAATTTGCACCCCAAGGTGTAGCCCATGTCATTCAATCAAGCCACATGATCCTCGATCTGCCGAGACTCTTTAGGTGAAGAGAGAGGGGGAGACCCCCCTAATCTCAAGTAATAAAAATGGGCTCACTATTCACCAATTCCATTATGAACCCTCTTATTAGAAGCCTTAATACCAACATAAATTATTTCTAGTGGGTTGCAGTGTTTAGGATCATACATAAAGTTACCCCACATGTATCGTCTTAGGGTGAGATATAATTATTTTGAGGGTATAAAAACCTTCAAGGGAAGGAGGAAGGTGAGACCTTGTGGCACTACAGACCTAGTTATCTCCCTTTGAGAGTGAAACATGTGTATCTACATGTTCCTATGGTATTTTATTGATTAGGCCTCTTCTATCAAGACACACCTTATCTAAATAGCTAGGTTTTTATCATGGTTGGCATGTTTTTCTTGTTGTTGTTGAGAGTTTTTGGATTTAATTGTGTTTTTCTTGTATCAAACCAATGAAACCATTCAACCTATTACCTTGGAAATATCAATAGCTATTGTGTCTATTATGTGATTTTTTTCTTGCCAAACTTTATTAAAAAAATTCAAATTGGATAAAATACCATAGAATACACAAGTGATCTACGTAAATTCACACTTGACTATTTTGTAACACAACTATCTATCCTTTTGCATAATTTATTTTCATAGTATACCTTGAAAACATAGTTTTATCCTAAAAGAGTGCATATAATCAATCTTGTAGTGCAACTATCTTATTTAGATCAATTGTCTTAACTTGTGGCACAATTGTCTCTACATGTAGCACATTTGAGTCATTCTGTGGTTTAATTATTTCATATATCACAACTATTTCTATTTTAAAAACCAAATTATTATCAATTTTACATAGAATCCCACAATTGAACTTTTCCTAGTGCAATTATCTTAGCTTGTGATGCAATTTTCTCTACTTGTAGCAAAATTGTTTTAGCATATGGCATAATTATTTTTGCCTCTAACACAACTGATCCTATTTTAAGAACTATAATATTACCAATTTTACACAGAATCCCACATTTGAACCTCTACCTAACACAAATGACTCGTCTCATGATGTAATTATTTTGTCTTTTAGCGCAATTGAACCAAACTATCATCTAGATTTCTTATTATCATAAAAATAGATAGTCTTACAAACAAACTTATACAGACATACCTAACATATACTAGCATACACAAAGAAAAAACCTAAGCATCGACCACATACTACATTCATTTTTCACCCTTCATATCATTCAACCACATGTAGGTTTAGACTTAGTTCAAATCTATCACTCATCCATAACCATCAATTTTTTATCCAAATTTGATTCGATTAGTCTATTTAGATCTTACATTCACCATATCTCTAGTTTGGTATTTTTCTTGGAAGTTTTCCTTTTCCAATTATAAGATAAAATTATCCTATTCATGAGTAGATTAACTTAGGAGCATTCACTAATTATAAGTTGAACTATTCTACCCTCCCCTAATTTGTTGGTTTTGAGCTCAAAATTCTAGTTCAAAATTGAACACATCCATCAAAATCCCAATCATTAAATCCTAAGATCTAGATACACATTTGGTCCTTTTCATCTCATTATTCAAAACACCCAAAAATATCATCCAAATCAAAAGGTCTTAAAATATCTTATATTCCAGTAGAAACAAGGTCCCAAACCAAGACAAAAATGAAGCACCAAAAATATCCCAACATGATACCCACAAACATAAACCCTTTCCAAGAAACACAAGGATAATTACCACACATGTTTGGACCAAGAGGTTTTGAAGCACCACCCCCACTAATTCCTAACATTGGTAGGGTATTAAGAGACATAACACCCATAGAGTTGGTAGAAGCACAATGTGATGCTAATGCCAGAAATCGCTAGGCTCACTTTCGTGGCCAATAATGACCTATACTTCCTATTATTTGCAAAATAGGGAGCTAAGTTTCCTTCTAAATTTTACATCACACTTATACAAGATATCAACATCCTAGACCTTGGGGGAAAGAATATAACATCATACCAAAAACCAATTTCTCCTTACCACCTTCCATGCCACAACAAAATAGAATTATTTGTGCTACATGAAGAAATGATTATGCCACAGAATGAGATTTTAATTTTAAGTACACAATAAAATCCCATGGGCTTGTGAGCCTATGGTTAATTTTAATTCCTTCCTATGCAACCGTAGATGAGATAGTTTTAATTTTTCCTCTATGTTTTTTATTATACTATATATGGTTATGTGGCCTGCTAGACTTGGGTTACTATTATTTTGGCTTGTGTTCCCTCATGTGGATGATAAACAATGTATAGGAGTGATTTTGCACCCCTTACACAAATTCACCTTTCACACATCCTCACCTTAGAAAATCAAATCCAAAGGAAAAATTCCACATCACCCAACTTTCTTCCTTCCACTTGGCATCTATTTGTTGCATTGGTGGGAGAAAATTTGTCGGGGACATGTGTGCAACACGTAGATGTCCACATGATATGTTGCTATCCCTAATGGATTCCTATGTTTGAAGTTTGGTGGAGGCATTACACTCCTGATTGGGGATGAATTGTAACATACCTCTTCGACCAACCAATCTGAAAATGACATATTCTTCCTCATTCTTCCTTCAAATTGATCCATTCTCATTCCATTTCATCCTCTTGGCATCTCATTCACTTTCAAGCAGAAATTCAACACTCCATTGCAGCAACATCACTCCATCAATTCCACATACCAAGTGTGAAATAAACTACAAAAGTGTGGGCTTAGAGTCCTACGAGATCTCCTTTCATCACAGTCGAGGTTGTGGTGACCTTGCCATGTTCATATTATCCTCCATTGGCTAGTGAGATTTTGGCTGGAGGTGGTAACATTTCAATCCTCTCCTTTGTGATCTGGTTGAGTATAATTATACTATTTTGTAGTGTTTATTGCAACTTCTACTTTCTTTACTTCTTTATCTCATATTTCTATCTCCTTGCTTTCTAGATGTCCGTGGAGGTAGAAACACCAAAATAGGGGGTCTGACTAAGGTAGACCCCTATACAACCCTAACATTTTCCCCTCTTTCTTGTGTATAGGTGAATGTGAATTTGGATTGAGCTAGAAAACTGGCACATAGGTGAGATCATCTTCATCACTCTAGCCTTTATCTATCTACTTTATCATCTTTGTTTGTACTTTATTGTTTTGTTTTGATCACTTAAGAATAACTAGATAGGCTGTTAATTTGTTTTTTGGTAATCTATATTGTACTTTCTATTTTCTAGTCATACATATGCCAACACACCTGAGAGATGACAACAAGTCGAGTTGTCATCCTCAAACAAAGAGTTGTGTGAGGTGCAATATTGACTTTGAAAACCAGCTTGCCTAGCCCAAACTTGGATTTCGGGTCTGAAGAGTGATAGAAGTGCTCTATAGTCCTCATCATTCTTGAACCCTATCCAAAAAACCCCTTTATATTGAGGTAAGTTAGGGTAGCCCTCCGCTCTCAGCTATCTATGACTTGGAGCCTTGACATGGTTGGTCCCCCTCTCTTAAATTTTTGGTGAACCTGATGTGAACCATTTTGGTTCTATTTAGTAGTACTAAAAGCTCCTTTCCTTGTGTTCTAGGAGCATTGTAGGTGTGAGTGTTGTGGGGATTTTCACCTTGCAACCCAACTTGCAACCCCTAGTAGGCATAGTTGGAAGGTTCTGTAAGTGTTGCACAATGAAACATTTATTGGGTCACTGTCCTATTTTAAAACCTTTTGGTGGCTTTGTGAAAGTATCATTTAGTGTGCGTGATGGCCTCTTTTTTGCACCAACTTATCCCATCTGAGTATCCTGCGAGTGGTGGCCTAGGTATAACCTTCACCTTGTAGGACCTGTTGATGGGATTCAATAGAGAACCATCTCCTCTTTATATCCCTACGCGGATCAATGGGAACATTGTAGTGGGTGTTCTTATTGACTTGACGTCTTAGGTGAATATCATAATCAAGGAGATTATGTTAATTAACTTCCTGCACAAAGACGGGTACAATGCACCTATGAGCACAATCCGTATGCATAAAAAACTTTTCGTATCTCCCTTGGGAAGTATCATTTTGTCAATCCTTATTGGACCTAGGTTTGTAAACCTACTGTTTGACATAATCCCAAGTCTTGAAGTCTTTAAAGTGAAGCTAGGTATTCCTTGGCTAGTAGCCATGAATGTAGTCCCTTTGGTTGTGCATAAATGTCTAAAGTTTATTCATGGGGTTCAGTGCATGTGATTCACAAAAATGGTTGTAAATCACCTATCATGCATGATAGATACTCCTTAGATCACTTTTTTCCTACACCTATTGGTCCTCTTCCACCTAGGAAGGACCTCTTATACCAAACATATCAAAATTACATGAAACGACGCTTGATGCCTAGAGTAAGGTACCCTCCATCACCTTATGTTATTTCGCATAGGGCATGCCTAAAAGTTGACTATGATGCCACCAAGGCCCATAGGAGAGAAGAAGAAATCCCTCTCAGGGTCCCTCTTCTTCCTCTTGCCTCACTGCAACGCCATCATATTCTATTCCATGGTTGTGAGAGAATCCTATGGTTCCCGCTTGGCGAAAGCCTAAGTGTCCCACATTTGAGCTTCCTGTTCTACCCACGGAGCCTAGGCCCATTTGATATGGGAAAATGAAGGGTCCTTGTGGGGAATCCTCCATGTCCCAACCTTTGAGGCCTCCTACCACTTCTGCTCCAAGAGTAGTAAATGGGAAGAGGCCCATTGCTGAGGCATTAGTGTTGATTCCCCTTGGTATTTCTCAAACTGCTCCTCCTACTCCCATTCAGGAGCCTGTCCCTCCTCTGAAAACAACTATAGTGGAAACTCCTATGGCTGAGAAAAGAGTCTTCCATCCCTTCACAATGCCCAAATTCTAGCTCATAGAGTTGCAGAAACTGCCTTGCACGTGAGCTCAAGTGCCAGTGAAAGGCTCTAGCGACTGAGCAGGTCTCTTTGTAGAAAAGGGATGAGGAGTTGACCACCCCTATATCAAGGCCTCCTACTGTGTCCTCCTCTCCTATCTCCTCTACTTCTTTTCAACCTAGCTTAGTCTCGCTTCTAACTCTTGGTGTGAGTACAATTGTGCCTAGCCCCAAAAAGGTGTAGGTGTTCATAAATCCTTTGATTGATCCAGCCTTGTCGATGTCTCTTTCGAACATCCCACCTTTCTTGAAATATGTGGAAATGCTGAATACTTTGATAGTGTCTACCGTGGTTTTATCCCCCTCTTCCTCTGCACCTCTCACCTCATCTATGGGGAGTTCCCATCCCCCAATGAGGCCGAAGGTAGAAGTGGGTCCTTCTAGCAATGGAGGGTATAAGAGGATCCCACCTTCTCCGAAAGGTTGTCCTATGTTAGCTTGTTCCATCCTAGTGATGGAGCAACCTCCGGCTCCCCCTGAGTTTTTCACTGCCCTTGAATATCTCGATGAGCCAAGTGGTGAATCTCGGGTGTAGTCCTCTCCGTCCATTGAGGTAAGTCATGGAGCTCCTATGAAGTGCATGTTTAACTCTTTGGATGAAGTTCTAGCCTTGTCGGTGATCTTCACAAAGTCACTGACCATAGATCTAGAAGAGCCTGACAGAGAAGACCTTGCGATACCTTCTTCCTTAGCCCTTGTTGCGTGAGGGTCAAAAGCTCATCCCCTTAATAGTCCACCACTGTAGGCTCATCCTCCTTCCCCTTATGATGATCTAGAGTGGGAAAAGGATGACCTATTGGTCGATGAGTGTGAGGGGGAGGTCTCTTCTTTATCTTTAGATTAGATGTGTGTGTGTTGCGATGTGTTCCCCCATACTTGTGCTATGTGTTCTTGGATGACCCTTGTCACCCTTGTTGGTGCTTAGATATAGGAGTGATTTTGTGTCGTAAACCTTCTTCTATTTGTATCATCATTCTTCCATGTTTGTGTTTGATTTTTGATAAATTAGGGATGATGCAAAGTGTTGGGGGAATTTAGGCTTCCTTTCCATATTGACCCAATTTTTTTTTACTTTTACTTTTTTTTTCATGCATTCTTCCCGATCTGGTTGCGGATTGATGATCTTTCACCTTGCATCATGATTACCTATTATTTATATAAGCATGAGCAGATCTGACCTTGCAAAACTATATCCCCCTGTGTCCTCTATTTGTTTCTCTCTCACTCTTTTCTAATCTATCTCTCTTCTTTTCTTGAGTTTTTCCTCTCATGTGTGACAACCCCATTTCTATGATACTTCAATTTTCAAAAAATACATTCGTCGCCAACAAATCTTTTCTTGAAAATCCTCACAAACATTTCTTTTTTGAAAATCCCATTTACGACTTGAACCCCTAACAAAATGTGTTTCCTTCATCATGGGTTCATAAAGAAAGAACTTGAGAAATTTCCTTCGAGGTGGAAGTAGCTTTGGCCTTCCCCCGCGAGGGGTCACTTTCTTCCTTTCAAATTTCTTGATGAAGTGAACATATTCCAAAATTATTCCTTAATGATGAATGAATTTGAGAAAAAAATTATTTGTTGCACTTGCAAATGAAATTTCCCTTGAGTGGACCCCTTTTCACGTCGTGTTCTTGAGGCACCCCTTTGAAATACTTCCAATTTGTTGATGGTCTGTGTGACTATTTGCTTGATTTCCTACGTGGCCAATTTGTTTTTAGACATACTTTATCTTTGGGTAAACATGTCGCTTTGTAGGTGCACCCTATAAAGCCACTTTCCAATTCGACTGTGAAGTCCCCTCCTTTGGGTTTCCTCCATGAAAGAGATCTTGGGAGATTCCTCCTTGCAAGTTTGTAGGCATGTAAGGTGCTTTTTTATCTAGGTTTTTTTCATGTGAGAGATCTTGGGAGATACCTTCTTACAGGTTTGTGGGCCTGTAAGGTACATACTTCACAGGGCTTCCTTCATGCAAGATATCTTGGGGGCTTCCTCCTTATAGGTCTACGGGTCTGTAAGATGCTTTCATCTTGCAATATTTTTCCATAATTGGTTTGAGGGTCTTTGATGTACTTTCTTTAGCTTCATAGTTTTGCGGGGCTATGGAGCCTTTTGTTCAAAACTCCTCAAGAAGAGTACCTATGGAGTCTTTTGCCTGCCCTACACTTTCAAGCTTGCCAGATCGTGGTTTGCTTCCTCAATGGTTTAGGTATAAATTTATAACCTTACTAACTCTTTGATCTACTTTACCGAAGCACTCATCAACACTCGTGCTTGCTAAAGTGGGGGTAAAATGTATAGGAGAAATTTTTTGCCCCTTATGAAAATTCCCCTTTCACACATCCTCACCTTAGAAAATAAATTCTGAAGGAAAAATTTCACATCACCCAATTGCCTTCCTTCAACTTGGCATTTGTCTATTGCATCAGTGGGAGAATATTTATCGGGGATGTGCATGCCACACAAACGTCTGCATGGAACACTATCGTCCTTGATGGGTTCCTATGTTTGAAGTTGGCGAAGGCATTACACTCTTGGTTGGGGACTAATTGTAACATCCCTCTTCAACCAACCAACCTAAAAATGCCTTATTCTTCGTCATTCTTCCTTCAAATCGATCCATTCTCATTCCATTTCATCCTCTTGGCATATCATTCACTTTCAAGCAACACCCCATCAACTCCACATACTAAGTGTGAACAAGCTACAATAGTGTGGGCTTGGAGTCTTGCGAGACCTCCTTTCATCACATTCAAGGCTATGGTGACCTTTCCAAGTCCATATTCTCCTCCATTGGCTAGTGAGATTTTGGGTGGAGGTGGTAATGTTTCGCTCCTCTCATTTGTGATTTGGTTGAGTAGCATTATAATATTTTGTAGTGTTTGTTGTAACTTCTACTTTATTTACTTCTATATCACATATTTCTATCTCATTGCTTTCTGGCTATTCGTGGAGGTGGAAACACCAAAATAGGGGTATGATAGAGGTAGACCCCTATACAACCCCAAAATTTTCCCCTCTTTCTTGTGTGTAGGTGAATGTGCATTTGGAGCTAGCTGGAAAATTGGTGCATTGGTGAGATCATATTCATCACTCTAGACTTTATCTATCTACTTTATCATATTTGTTTGCACTTTTCATACTTTATTGTTCTGCTTTGTTCATTTAAGAATAGCTAGCTAAGTTGTTAGTTTATTTTTTGGTACTCTATATTGTAATTTCTATTTTCTAGCTATACAAATGCTAGCACACTCGTGAGATGATAGTGCATCACGCTGTCATCCCAAAACTACGCTACTGTCCTCGGTTATAGAGCTATCTGAGGTGCAATATCAACTCCAAAAAACTAGCTTTCCTAGCCCGAACTTGGATTTCAGATCTAAAGAGTGATAGAAGTAATCTATACTCCTCATCATTCTTGACCCTTATCTGAAACACCACTTGAGAGTGAGGTAAGTTAGGGTAGTCCTCCGCTATTGGCTCTCCATGACCTGGTTGGTTCCCCTCTCTTACAAATAGTAATTAGTTTGGTTTTTTTGTTTCAGTTGGTTCAGTTGGTGTTGTTTCCCAGTCTGTTTCTTTGTTTTTGTTTCATCTCTTTTTGTAACTGGTGGTATCATGGCTCTTTTCCCTACTAATATAATAAAAAATAAAACTCCCATTTATTCCTCACACTCTCCTAATATCACACCTCAAAAAATTTCCACCATCATCCCATAATAAACCATACCCACTAATTCCATGCAAATATCATTACATCCCATACACACTCAAATTACCACATAGACCAGGGAAACAACCAATCCATTATATAACACAACCTATAGTAATACTCACCCCCACTTAAATAATTAATCCACAAACATCATTACTAATATCTCACATCTCACATGCACCTTCACCCAACTTGCATACAAATACAAACACCATCCAAAATTAAAACACTATAACCAATTCATTATATCAACATAAAATTTAATTCATCAACTCTAACATCCCTACTCCAATGAAAAATAAACAAAAACCTCTACATGCACCCCATATATATCATCCACTTACATCTAATATCCATACCTACATCCCCAATAATCATAACATCATTCACTAAAATTATAATCCCATATCATAATATTCATAGGCTATCACCTCAAATTATAGTCAAAACATACATCCAATTAACGAACACATCTATTAGCATAACTCCCCCTCAAAAAATCATGACCTCTCAACAACACATCTCCAACAAAACTACCTTCATCAAAACTGCATTGTAAACCCATCTAACCAAAACATCTATCAACATTACCCAACTCAAAACATCATAAACCCTCAACAACAATTTACCACATCAAACACCTTTGCCAACTCCAAAATATCCACTCACACCTACATTCCACAAAACTATTCACACATTCAACAAAGAAACCCATCACTAAATTTACCCTAAGGTCAATCGTCAACACATCCCATATCCAACTATAACACCATCAACATACACACTCACATGAATAATTTGGCTCTACAAATTCAAGATCTACAAAAAAATTCAAAACATCCAAATTGGACTGATGAAGAAGAGATACATTCTAAATGACATATGCCCTTATCCTTTTGATAGGACAATACCCATGCCACCCTTTCCCTATAATTTTAAGATGCCTAAATTTGACAAGTACAAAGGAAAGGGAGACCCTCATGAACATATTAGAGAATTTTATATAGCTTTCTTAGAGGTTATTCATAATGATAATTATCTTATGATTGTATTTCCAAGAAGCTTAGAAGGACAGGCCATGTAATGGTTTTCTCAACTCCCATATGAAATCAGAACTTTCAACGAACTGGCAGAAAAAATCATCTCACATTTTTCCTATAACATAAGACATAAAGTCACAATGATCGATCTATGCACTAATACAAAATAGTGGAGAATTTTTTTCCTCCTTCCACAAATGGAGAAGCTTAGCTAGTAAATGTTCATGCCATATACTTGAGAAACAATTAGTCCAAATATTCATCCAAAATATGAATACAAAAATAGGGTTCCACTTAAAAGTTCAACACTCCAATAATTTCAACAAGGCTATAGATAAATGAATTACGATTGAGAAATCCATTATAACCAAAGGAATTGTTAAGATATTCAAAAAAACCAAAGATAATGCAAGTTCTTCCCATGAAAAGTCTATATTTTGGTCAAAAAAACAAGAATGTGGCAAATGATGGTATGGTAGATACAAAGATGGCTCAAAAAATCCAACCAAAATTAAGACTACAAGAACCACCCACCATTCAAACTATCCAAGAGAATCGACAAAGAGGTCCATCAAGAAAAAACAATACCCCTTGACTAAAATACACTCCTTTGGGAGAAACCATTGAATCAACACTCCAAAAATTGGTTCAATCAAACTTGATCATGCTTTTAGAGATTTGACAATATGAACCATAATTTAAGCCTGTATGGTGGAAGGACACAAATTTTTTTGACTACCATAGAGTAAAGGGGCATACAACTCAAGGTTGAGTTAAACTGAAGAATCTTATCCAAGATCCCATTAAAAGGGGGGATATCACTATTGAAAACCAATCAAATACATCCAACTATGACCACATAGTTTTCAAAGATCCCTTACATAGCCATGAAAAAATAAATGCTCCCAATCAGGGTAATACCTCTACTAACTACACAAATTACAATGCAATTAACTATGACTATACTATAAATCAAATCCAAGGAACCGACCATCAAGTATCCACTATGACTATCATGACTAAAAATCTTGAATGTGTTGTTACAACTTGTAGAGGTAAGGTCACTCTCCAAGGAACCACGTAAAAATCCCAAGATACTAATCAATACGATCTTTTAGATCATTAGGGGAAAAAACCTACACAAATATCTATTATAAAGATTTTATACATGTCACCCTTTCATAGGGCTATCCTAGATAAGGCTCTTAAGGAATATTCAATACCTATAGACCTAAATGCTGCCCAATTTCAAGCCATTGTAGGAAATGTCATGTCCCTACACTACATTAACTTCACCAATAAAGATGTCTCATCTCATGGACCCTGGTGTAGTCATAGTAGGAGGGTTCTAGAAGGAATAGTCTGGATCATGTAGCAATGAGTCAAAAAAATGGAAATGACACAAAATATATATATGTGAACATGAATCTTCATTAATATAGAATTCTTACATGCAACATTGGCCACAAGGGTGAATTAAAAGGGCTCACAGGCCTTTCCACAACAACTTCAAACAACACAACTGACCAACAAGCCTTATTACATGGCCTTGAAGGGTTTCTGAGAAATAAATCTATCTAATCATGAAATACCAAATTGAATTTTATTCTACAATGAGTTTCAATGCCTATAAATATGCTTCTCAAGCTCTAAAATAGGTCCATGTCAGCCAAAAGGGTTAATAACCTGCTGAATGATCAAATATAAATGTTGACCTTAAGATATGAAGAATTAGCTCCACACAAAATGAGTTAACATGTGAATCTCCAAGATAGGTCCTAACAAACCCAAGATGCTTGTATGATGTCCAATTAATATTTGCAAGATCTGGGTAGGTCCACACTAAGAATTCTAGACTAGGTCAGCCCCAAATTCTTTGACTGGTAAACACAGTGAAATTATGAGAGTGATAAATTTCAACAGACCACTAAAAATGATGTGAAATTTAGATATGTGATAGATGTTGATGTGTAGATGTTATATCCTGCTCAACACATTAAGAAACAATGATGTGGTAAAATATGGAATGAACTAATGAAACTGCTATTGAATGAAATGCAAGAAAATAACTATTTTTGGTTGATACATGATTACTTTACAACTAGGGATGCTCTTGCATTAGACACATGGGTTGGAAGAAAATTGAGTCCCTCACTTTTTAGGGTTGAGAGGAAAACCAAGAAATTCCACCTCAGCTCGAGAAATCCATGATGAATCCTCTATTGGTCTGCCTTTCCACTTCATAGGGTATTCTTTGTACTATTTGTTCCTAGTGCTTCTTCTGATTCTGGTATCCAAAATGCATTCAATATCTTCTAGTACTTGATGTGGTAACTACTCCTTAAAATATACTTCACTACTGTCACTTGATTCTCCCTTATGAAACTTAGATATGTTTGCAACATTGAAGATAGGTGATATACCCAATGTCTTCAGTAACTCCACTTCATATGTATTTCCAAAATCAAAATTCCTAAGTATCTTACATGGTCCAAACTTCCTCATCTTCAAATTATTGTATGTACTAATTAGAAATATCTCCTTCCTCAAAATATTCCATCACTTCATTTCCAAAAGAAAATTCCTTATGTCTCTAGTGCTCATTTTCCTTCTCCTTATACTTACTATTCACATAATCCAAATGCTTCTAGGCCTGATTATACAATGTCTCAGTGAAATTTTCAAATTCTTCTACCTCCACACTCCTTCTACTCTCCATACTGTTGTCCCTTAACTCTACAACTCCTCTAGGACTTACTCTAGTAACAATCTAAAATGGTGTCTTTCCTATACTCTAGCTCACTGAATTATTGTATGCAAACTCTACCTATGGTAACACTATATCACAACTTCCTGCCTTATCTCCAACCAAACATCTCAACAAGTTATCCAAAATTCTATTCACTACCTTTGCTTTTCCATCTATCTGTGGGTGATATGCTAAACTGAACGTCAAATCTGCCTTCATTTTCTTCCAAAATATCCTCCAAAAGTATCCAATGAATTTGGTGTCTCTATCTAAAACAATACTCTTAGATAATCAAGGCAATATCACAATCTCCTTGAAAAATAAATCAACAACATGCACAACATCATTAGTCTTCTTACAAGGAGTAAAATTTTCCATTTTATAAAATTTGTCCACTACGACCATAATAGAATCATAACCTCTTTGTAATCTAGGAAATCCCAAAATAAAATCTATGCTCAAATCTTCCCAAGGTCTCTTTGGTAATATCAAAGGTTTGTATAATCCAGTATTCTAACTACTCCCTTTTACAACTTGACAAATCCTGCAACTTTGAACATACTTCCTTACATTCTTATATATTTGCGGTAAAAAATAATGCTCATTCAACAAAGTTGTTATCTTATTCACTCAAAAATGTCTTGCTAATCCTCCACTATGCTTTTCCTTGATCAAAAATTCCCTCACAAAACTCCTCAGTATACATAAATTATTTTCTTTTAACAACATGCCTTCTTGAATAAAATAATCCAACCATCTGCTCCGATTTGTCACTATTGGTTCTTTACATGCTCTCCATGCTTCACCAAAATTTGCATCACTTTCATACATGTTTTTGAGTTCCTCAGATCCAAATACTTACTATGACCGATAGATTAATATGGGCTGACTACACTTGATCCATGAGGATACAAAGCATATTCAAGCCACTAAACATCAATCCCAATAAGATCAATCAATAAAAACTAAACTAGGAATCCATTAAAACTTAACAAATTAAACTATGAAAGCTTTAGATACAAATATTCTAATCTATTGAAACTTATCCTATTGGGGGAGTGGTGTCACATTGATGTGGAATGGTGAACCTTTCCCTATCTCATGGATAAATGAGCTTGTTATGATTGATTCTATTGAAGAGAATCGATGAAATTGATGATAGATGTATATGAAAACACAATTTAAAGCTAAATGAACATGATGCAAGCTATTTTAACATGATTTATACTAAGCTTATTGATACGGATGTATGAAAAGCTAATCTAAATATATTTTAAGCTAAAAATATTGAAATCTTAATTACCAAATAAGCTAAATGAATGTATATGTTACCATGGAAGCCATTAATGAAAGCTAAGCTAATATGCAAGTAAAATGATGCTAAATGAGTGCTAAATATGAGTGCAAGCGTAAGTGATTTTAACAACATAAGTTTTTTGTTAAAAGATGGATCCATTTGTCTCCAAATAGTGACCTATTTATAGGAGGACAAATGAGAAATGAAGGGTTAAAATAAAAAAGGTTAATCGATAGAAAAAATGGAGGAAAGATGAAACATGGATCATGGATCCTCATCAATGGATGAGAATAAATGATCACATAGATCAAGGAAAGAATCAAGGGTTGATATTCTTTCAAATAAACACACTCAAAACTTGCACAAGAAGTATTGTAAGTTTGTTAGAAGGGAGAATATTCCTTTTTTCAAATGTGAAAGAGAATATTCTTTGGAATATTCTCATGGGTGAGAGAAATTAGATATTTAGCAAATTAAAACAAATTTTTAATCTGCAAAAGGGGAAGGAATATTCCATGGAAATATTCCTTTTGGAGGAATGTGCAGAGGAATAATCCCAAGGAATATTCCCTTGCAAGTGGGGGGGAAATAGATTAATTAGTAATTGATACTTAAAACAAAGTTTTAATTATGCCAATTAGGGGAATTTTATGATATTCATTAAATAAGTGATTTAATGAAAACAAGGAATGTGAAATGATATTTAATTAAATAATTTAGAGTTATTTAATTAAATGAGAAGACTTAGGGATTTAAATTAATTAACTTGATGTCTTTAATTTAATAAGATGAAATGTTAGCATAGAAGGGGGTGAATTAAGTTGATTAGATTAATTAGGTTAATGGATGAAAAAAATGACATAATTAATTAAATAGCAAGGAAAATTTAATTAATTAAGCGAAAAGAGGATGGATTTCAAGATGAAATGAAGTTACGATACTTGATTTGTGTGCATGATATCCTTTAGGAAAATTTTCCCCTCTTTGAAGCAAGGTACCTGCTACATTGGTTCAAAGACTAATGCCTTTTTGGATTAAAAACTATTGCTCAGAAAAAAAAAAAAAATAATGATTTTTGGATGCCCCACTGTTGCCCCAATGAAAGAAATAAGCTGGTTCTCTACCCCTTGAAGAAATCAGGCATAAAATTTTGATTTTGCGTTGATTTCTCGACAAAGGTTAAATGTTGCCTTAGGGGTCTGAAAAGGCGTTGGGATGCAAAAACATGCCAAAAATGCAAAAAATGGTGCAAAATAAGCTTTAGTTTGGAAATATTGGTGAAATTGGTGAAAAACCCTACCTATATGGTTAAATTAGGGCAAAAAACCCTAATTTTTAGGCATAAATAGGTGATGAAGGGTCACGTTCAATTCATTTGTACATTCACACCTTAGAGAATTCTTGCAATTTGAGCTTTGACCTCCTGAAAAAATGTCACAATGAGTGCTCCCACAACACATTTCTAACCAAGTTTGAGAGTACCAACAACCTCTAGGCACAAGACCAGTGGTATGTGACTTGAAACTTGGATCATATTTTAAATTTTAAGTGCATTTATAATGCTTTGAAATTAGGATTAGGGCGGCGTCATTATATTGCGACACCATTTTGAGAATTGAAAACACTATTTTAATTTTTAGCAATGCTACTATAATGAGCGACATACTTCATGCTTTGAAATTGGGGTTTCCAGATTTCAAATCACGACATAGATGTGATGAGCAATGCACCTACCTAGTTTGCAATTTAGATTTAGGGTTTCCAAACAAGAAAAAATAAGTTTTTCATTACTTCTATCATCCTTAAGAGATTCAATTTATAATTTTGAAATATTATGTACTTTCAAATTGTGCAAGTTGTAGTAGGCTTAAGGCCTATATTTTTAACCTTTCTCTAATACCGCATGTAACAACCCATCCATTTTTTTTTGGGAAAAAAGATATTTTATTCTAGAAAGTTAAGAAATAATATTACAAGAAGAATTGCAAATGATGATCGTCATCACCACATACAAGAGGAGGATCCACTAGGAGATCCTAGAGAACAAAAAAATAATACACATGGGAAATATTAAGGGCCTACTAAGCCCCATACAATCCTAACTCAACCACCTAATCACCCACCCTTTGATCATCATGAATAAACTTGAGTAGCTACATTTTTTATGATCTAAATCATCCTTGTTGGTGGTATTACAACCATAAAGCCCTTTAGATTCCCATTTGGTGAGAAAATCAACAAACCTATTCCATTCTTTGGGGATATGCAAGAAGGATATTGAATCAAAATTAGTCTCCAAACTAAGAATTTGCTTGACAACCCTATTCCATTCTTTGGGGATATGCAAGAAGGATATTGAATCAAAATTGGTCGCCAAACTAAGAATTTTCTTGACAACCCTTGTTAACATCCATGAAGCCTCTTGGAATTTTTATTTATTTATCATTAATAACCTTTCTCTAACCCTTGTCATAGGAGATTGCAAGGGCCTTCAGAATCACCTAGGATTTCATGAAATTGTTTGAGTGAGGACCCATCATATGAGTAGATAAGATGAATTGAACCGATCCTTTACAATCCATACCAACACCACTAGTTTGTGCCACACTTGGATAACCCTTATAAGAACCATTAGTGTTAATTTTAAGAAACCCACTTGGAGGTGACAACCATTTCCTTGATCTACTCACCTTCATAGAAAATTGAGCCCTAATTTTGGACCCAATCAATGAGGAAGTAGAGATACAAATCTAAAAGATTGACCAAAAAAATATTAGATGAGAGAGAATCCTCTAAAATAAATTTGTCCTTGATAGTATCCTTAATCATTCTTTTGATTTTGAACTAGATTTGCATGAATTTACTATGACATTCCTGAAAGATAAATTGATTTCACTTCAATCAAGCATGTCAAAGGATAAATGAGGGGCCAATGTCCTAAGTAACCAAAAATAAGTAGAGGAAGGGGATGACTCAAACTATTCCAAAAATTAGTCAAAGAAGTAGCACGATGATAGATATATTCTGAATATTCCACCATAGATTCCATATTTCCTTAGAAAAAGGAAACCAAAAGAAAATTTGCTTTTTTCTTTCCATATTACTTTTGCAAAGAGAGCATAAGGATGGCCCTTGGAAACCTCTCTTATTGATACTCTCCCAAGTTAGGAATTTATTATGAGTCAACATCCATAGAAAGGAGTTACATTTGGGACAACCAACCTTGCTCCAAATTCATTTTCACCAAGTAAATTATATATTCCTTGTTCTCTATATTTCAAGGGATTGATAACCATGAGAAATAGAATTAACTCCTTTTGACTCATGGCCTTAACAAAGGACATAAAAATACCTTGAGTAAGTACAAGGTCGGTCAACCAAAATAGAAGCTAATATATCATGGTCTTCCATAGATTATCCCTTTGGCCACCTCCTATGATCTTTCCATTGGTGAATTGAGAAATTCTTGAGAGGAATGGAATACTCATCAATAACTTTAGACCAACGATAAACTAGAAAAATATTATAGATATGTTGCAGCTTGGGGAAGGAAAAGGTGATAGAGGTATGGTTATCAAATGAATCATCCCAAAACAATGCATTTTTGCTATTTCTAATAATCCAAAAGAGTCCTTTCCTAATAAGCAAAGCTTTATTTCTTAACATATTCTAGATTTTCCAAGGGGTTGAGCTTAATTGGTTTAAACATTGAGTTCTGATTGTGGATACCCAAGTTCAAATCCCAAAGAGACGTCTAATATGGAATTTTAAAATGTGACTCTTGGTATTTCATACTTGGCTTCTAGTGTGGAGGTGGTTTCTAAATAAGTGGATTTTGAAGTTGTGACTCTTGGTCTTCCTTTTGTGGTTTCTAGTGTGGTCACGGTCTCATGTTGATGCTCATATGAGAAAAAATATTTTTAAATGATTAGAAATATAAAAAATAATATTTTAGATTGAAGAGCCAACCCCAATCAACTTCATTTGTGGAATATCTTCAACAACTACAACTACCCCAAAATATTTTCCTAGGGTTGATTTGGATTTTTGTACCATCTCCAATAAAATTTGGTAGCTAAAGCATAGTAGTTAAGTTCTAATTTATGAAGGATGAGGTCACCAACCTACTTAGGGCTACATACTAATTCCCAATTATCCACACTCTATTTTTTATTCTCAAGATTTCTAGCCCATAAGAAATTTCATGAGAAAGTATCAAATACTTTGAAAAAACACTTAGGAGAAATTAGGATTGAAAATTGATAAATGGGAAGAGAATGGAGAACAAATTTAAAGTGAGTTAGATGACCAATAAAGGAAAGTCAATGAGAGGTCCAATGACCAACCCTCAAGCAAAATTTATCTAGAACTTTCTTCCAGTGGTCTCTTCTCAAATTACCAATAGAAAGAGGAATTCCTAGATACTCCATTGGGAAAGTCCTAATTTGAAAATGAATATTTTTTACAATTCTATGTTGAGAGGAATTCCTAGATACTCCATTGGTAGAGTCCCAATTTGAAAATGAAGATTTTTTGCAATTCTATGTTGAATGGTTGTAAGTGTGTTGAAAAAGAGGATGATAGATTTATCTTCATTAATTTATTGACCAGAAGGAAATAAATAAATATCTAACACTTTCATGGAATTTAATGGTTGCTTACTCTTGGCTAATCCCATCAAAGTGATGCCATCTAAAAATTGGAGATGAGTTTGAGAACTTATGTTTCTAGCCCAAGACCAACCCTGAATAAGACCCTTTATTAGGGTTTAGTTAGATTGGAGAAATAAATATTAACAATTATATGCAAATTAAATAACATAGAAATAAAAATGAAGAATAACACAAAAGAGATCAACGCAAAATTTAACATGGTTCACCTAGTATGGACATCCAATTATTTTACTATCCAGTTCAAAATAGATTACAATCTCATGAATGCCATACTACAACATACATCCCAACCACTTATAACAAACTTTTTGGAAGCTTCTAGAATTAGGGTTTTACAAAGTCATTTTTTATTTGATGTGTTAGAAGGAAAAACTTGACATGTTAACGAGAAAAAACCTTTGCGAGGATACATCACGAGTGTAAATTATTTGGATGATTAGTTTCCACATACCAACAATCTCCCACTTGGAGACTGATCAGGCTCCACATCAAACAATCTCCCACTTGGAGATTGATCTTGGACGACTCCGTTACACTTGCAGCTCCCACTGGATTATAGGTCTAGCTGGTTTCTTATATCCACCATTATCAATCATGAAGACCAATGAAAATTGATGAGGAAATTAGTTTCTCTGATGTAATTTCCTTTGTGAACATATCTGTAGGATTCTCACTTTTATGAATTTTCTCTAGCTTCAACTATCCATCCTCCAAAACTAGCCAGATGAAGTGGTATCTTAGCTATATGTGCTTAGTTTTTGAATGCACAGTTGAATTATTAGCAAGATGAATGTCACTTTGGATATCAATGTACAAAGGGATATCTTCTTCTCATTATCTCGATTCCTCCATAAAACATTGTAACCAAATCATCTCCTTGCTAGCTTCCATAGCAATAACATACTCAGCTTCAGTTGTTGAAAGCGTAACAACCTTTTACAACCTTGAAATCCAACTGATTGCAGTACCTCCTACAATAAAAAAATACCCTAAAGTACTCCTCCTACTATCAATATCACCTACCATATCAGAGTCAACATATCCTTTTAGAGCAAAATTTATTCCTCCAAAACATAGTTTCTTTGAAGTAGTACCTATTAAATATCAAAGAATCCATTTTACCACATTCCAATGTTCTATTCCCGGATTGCTCATATACCTGCTCACAACTCCCACTACATGTGCAATATTTGGCCATGTGCATACCATTGCACACATCAAGCTACCAACTATTGATGCATACATGGTATTTTAGACATTTTGTCTTCCTCCTCTTGTGTCTTTGGACACATCTCCTTAGTCAACTTAAAATTACTAGAAAAGGTGTACTAACTACTTTTGCATTCTGTATGTTAAAAATTTTCAACACCTTCTCTACATACTCACTTTGAGACAAAAATAATTTTTTGTTTGTCTTGTCTCGTGTAATCCTCATAACAAGGATTTGTTTTGCTGCACCCAAATCCTTCATAGCAAATGAATTTTCTAATTTCTACTTAATTTCATTAATATACTACATGTTAGACCCGACAACAAGCATTTCATCAACATAAAGCAACAGGATAATATAGTTTCCATTATCCAATTTCTTACAATAAACACAATAATCAAAATGACATCTTTTGTAACCTTGTTCGATCATAAAACTATCAAATTTCAAATACAATTTTTGAGGTGCTTGCTTTAGGCCATACAAAATCTTCTTTAACCTGCACAAAAATTCCTCCTTACCCTTGACCTCATATCCCTATGGTTGCTTCATGCATATCTCCTATTCCAAATCCCCATGGAGAAATGTTGTTTTCACATCTAGCTGTTCAAGATTCAAGTCTTTCACAACCACAAGACTTAGAATAGTTCTAATAGAATTCATCTTTACAACCAGAGAAAATATTTCATCAAAATCTATACCATTATTTGTGTAAAACCTTTTACCACGAGTCTGACCTTATATCCTTTCTTGCCTCCATCTTCTTCCTTCAACCTCTAAACCCATTTATTTGGAAATGCTCTTTTACTTGTAGACAATTAGACTAAGTCCCAAGTCTCATTTTGTAGCAAGGAATCCATTTCCTTTTTCATGCCTAGCTCCCACTTGTTTTTGGTATCTACCTGCATTGCTTCTTCATAACCTTTAGGTTCACCAAAATTAGTGAATAATATAAAATATAATGATGGAGAAAATCTTTCAGGAGGTCCAGTTATCCTTGTAGAATGTCTAACAATTGTAGGAGTTTGTGGGATAACTTGTTGCTAAGAATTAGGTACCACTAGCATTTTATTTTATGGAATCTCATCCAACACCACATATTCCTTTTTGGCCTATTCATGCTTCTTTTCCTATAGTTGATCCTTATACATGACCTTCTCATTGAATATAACATCTCTGCTCCTAATGATTTTATGTTTTTCATAATCCCATAATCGATAACCAAATTCATCTACTCCATATCTAATGAAGGTACATTTTTTAGAATTATCCTCAAGCTTGGTTCTATTTTCAATATCAACATGGACAAAAGATTCACAACCAAAGGTTTTTAGAAATGAATAGTTTACCTTTTTACCCGTCCATGCATCCTCTGGAATGCTACCATCCAAAGGATTTGAAGGTCCTCTATTTATTAAATAAATAATGGTATGTATAACATCTAGCCAAAAGTGTAAGGGTAGTCTAGCATGCAATCTCATGCTCCTTGCATGCTCCATAAGGGTCATATCCATCCATTTAGACACACCATTTTCCTATGGGGTTCTAGGAACCATTTTTTTCCTACGAATTATATTGTATTAATAGTAATTTTCAAATTCTTTGCTGTAATACTCGCCTCCATTATCAAATATGAGACACTTAAACTTTTTTATGTCTCATTCTCAACCAAATATTTCCACTTTTTTAAATCTTCAAACAATTTTGATTTTTGTTTTAGGAAATATACCCATGTTTTCCTAGTTGCATCATCAATAAAAGTAACATAATAGGAAGAGCCACCAAGAGAAGATACTTGAGCTAGTCTCCATACACCTGAATGCACAAGTTCTAATTTCTCACTCTTCTTCTCTTTCCCAACTTTGAGAAATCAGACTCTTTTGTTTTCCATAAACACAATTTTCATAGAATTGCAAGTCAATATACTTCAGACCTGGTAGCAAATTTATGGAGTGAAGGATCTTCATCCCTTTCTCACTCATGTGCCCAAGTCTATGGTGCCAAAATTATATTTTTGTCCCTCTAGCAAGTGCCATAACTATCTCAGCAACAACTTTTTCTGTAACAACTAAGGTAGAAAAGGTATTACTAGTACACAAATACAATGTCCCTACCTTTTCACCTTTAGCTACTACTAATGCACCTTTAGTGACCTTCCAAAATTTGTAAAGGTAACTATGCAGCCTTCACTACCTAGTTGTCCTACAAAAATTAAATTTGTTCTCAAATTTGGAACATTCCTTACCTATTGTAGAAACCATTCATTTCCATTTTGCAGCTTGATTTTTATCTTTCCTTTTCCAACAATCTGACAGGGTTCATCATCACCTAATATACCTGTCCAAAATAACCTTGAACATAATCTAAAAAATATTTTCTATGGGGTGTGGCATGAAATGAAGCCCTTGAATCTATTATCTAGGAATCATTAACATTATCTAATCAAAAAATTAGAGCATCCTACAATTTATTACTTGCAACATTAGCTTCCTTACTATCATCATGTTGTTTGCCTCCTTGTTTTCCCTTTCAAAACCAACAATCCTTCTTCAAGTGTCCTAGCTTTCCACAGTGCCAAAAATCCATTCTTCCTCTAAATTTAGATCTTCCTTTCTTCGACTTCCCTTGTGACTTCCCATGATTTGTAAGGATTTTCCCTCTATCCTCTGTTCTTTCGATGTTCTCTACAGTCAAAGCATTACTAGATGTTGAACTCTCACCTATTATTTTCCATCACATTTCCTCACTAAGGATAACACCAACAACATCATCAAATTTCAATGTATTTGAAATAGAGATAAAGTTACTTACATCCATTACCAAGCTATTCCAGCTTTCTAGCAAAGAGTATAAAACCAAGAGATCCCTCACCTCTTCATAAAAAATCACTTTTACAAAATTTAACTGACTAGTAATCATATTAAACTCATTTAAATGATCTATCACAAATCCACCTTCAATCATTTTCAGATTAAACAAGTGCTTCATGAGAAATACCTTATTTGAGATTGATGTTTTTTCATACAATTTAGCCAAAGCTTCCATCAGATCCTTTGTTGTCTTTCCTTTTTTATATTGAATGTCATAGATGGTTCCAAGCACAACTGAATGGTTCCTAGTGCCTTTCTATCTAGAATCTCACATTCTTCATCAAACATCATAGCCTCTTTCTTTGTTTTTCCTTACAATGGCTTCCATAGATCCTTTTGATACAAATAATCTTCCATCTGTATTTTCAAAAATTGATAATTTTGTCCATTGAACTTCTCAACTTTGAATTTTCCTTCTTCAATTGCTCCCACTCAAATCTAGAGATTTCCTACCAATCAACCGAAATACATGAAACCCTGATACCACTTGTTAGGGTTCAAATAGGTTGGAGCAATAAACATTAACAATTATATGAAAATTAAATAACATAGAAATAACAATGAAGAATAACATAAAAGAGATCAACACAAAATTTAACATGGTTCACCCAATATGGGCTACATCCACAAAAAATTAGTCTTCGAATGATTTTATTATCTAGTGCAAAATAGATTAAAATCTCACAAATTTCATACCACAACATACATCCCAACCACTTATAGCAAGATTTTTGGAAGCTTCTATAATTAGGGTTTTACAAAGTCATTTTTTATTTGATGTGTTAGTGGGAAAACCTTGACGTGTTAGTGAGAAAATACCTTGGCATATACCAGTAAAATACAAGTGTACATTATTTTCATGATTAGTCACCATATACCAATAATCTCTCACTTGGAGACTGATCAAGCTCCACACCAAACACCTTTCCCTTGAAATTTCTTTATCAAGTGACCTAAACCTTCTGCCATCAAGTGATACAAATAAGGAGATAAAGGGATCCCTTGTCTAAGACCTCTAGAGGTAAAAAATATATTTGATTGAATACCATTGATTAACATAGAAAAGGAGATTGAAGACACAACTCATAACCCACTTGACCCAATCTAAAAAATCCAAAAGTTTGTAGTACATAATGGATGAGATACTAGATAACCCTATCATAATCCTTTGACATGTCCAACTTAATGAACATGGCCTTTTTTAAAATGACATGGAGTAACAATGTTTTCCATTGTCTTCCAACCTTTCACAAATCCTCCTTTCTCAAGGGAGATCAATAAGGGAAAATAATTCTTCAAACATTCAACAATGATCTTAGTGATTATCTTGTAGGTCACATTACAAAGTGAAATGGGAAAAAACAAGTCTAAAAAAGAAACTCCTTTTTTGGGTATTAGAGAAAGAAATGTAGAATTAATGACCTTTAGCATATGCTTAATTTTTGGGACTCTCTAATAGCTACTAAAAGATCATATTTTAAAATTTCTAAAAAAATTAACTAGGTAACCATTAGTTCCAAGAGCGTTACATTTTTTCATCTAGAAAAAAATAGACTTTAATTCCTCTAAGGAATTAGGATCTAAGAGTTTTTTATTCATGTCATTTGAAACTAGGAGAGGGATACATTCAAGAATGGTTTTTTCATAGAATCCATCTTGGGGACCTTCGTTTGTAAATGATGAGGAAAATTGACCAACAAATTCCTTGGAAATACCAAGAAATGAAGATAGATGATCCCCTTGAGTAGAAGTGAGAGAGATGCACTAAAGCAATACCACCTTTGCAACCTTTAACTAAGTTTTGAAAAAATCAATATTCCCATCACCTTCCTTAAGCTAATCAATCTATGATTTTCATTTACAATAGATCTCCTCCCTGAGTTCACATTCTAATAATTCCTTAGCATAGAAGGATTCTTCATGAAGCAATTCCTTAGTCATGCCTTCATCTTTAATATGAAAGATAACTCTCACAATATTTTCTTGAATGATCTTTTTATTTTGAAAAATGTGTCCAAAATAAAACTTGTTCTAGATCTTAAGGTTATACTTAACAAACTAAAGATGCTTGAAGGAATACATTGTTGTACCAAAATAAAGTTTTCCTTTCATCAACCTTCCATTAGATAATACAAATCATGGTCTTGAAGCCACATTAATTGGAACTTAAAGGGGGGATTTTTGGACTTGAGATAATTGAGGAATGGAAAATAATAGGCCAATGGTCATACCCTTTCCAACACAAAGTATTAGAAAATACAACCCAACATTTGAGATAATAAATATATCAAGCCTTTAAAAATGGAGTCATTTTTGTATCTACAATTACTCCAAGTGAAAGTTCCATTTATTTTAATTACATCCACAAGGTTAAGACATAATATGTTATCCTTTGGTAAGGTATAATCAAGGCCCAAATGATTAGTCCCCTCTTTTTTCTCATTTAAACTAATGATAAAATTAAAATCACCTACTAGAATCGAAGTAAGAGTAGGAACAATTGAGTGGATAAATCAATTATGAGACCAAAGTAAGATCTTACCTGGAAAATTTAGTAGGAGTATATTCATTTGTAAGAAAAATGGATTCTCGAAAATCAAAGCAAGAAACAACTAAATAAATTAAGTTCTTGCTCCTAACCCACCAAGACAATTTGAATTTATATGGATTCCAAAGATGAGCCACCCCTCCAAAAGATACCTAAGCTCCTATACTAATAAATTTCCCTCATTTATAGATCTTTAAAGATATCCTTACTATATCTTCAAATAAAATCTTTTTCTTTTTATCATGGATGAATACAATGTCTAGATTGTGTTCCCAAGTTATAAGATTGAAAATAGTATTTTGTCTAGGGGTACTAATCAAACCCCTTGCATTCCAAGGTATGACAATATTTTTGGGGGATAAAGAAAATGAGAATCTAGCATCTTGATAACACCAAAATCCACCAATGGTTCCCATATCAATTTAAAGTTTTTGGTGTATTTTTTTCTCCCTACCTTTGATACCTTAGTCAACACTTCTCTTCTTAATGGAATTTTGTTGGAGGGCCAAGAGGTGCCTTATTTTTTGTCATCTTCATTTTCCCTTGTTTCTTTGACTGGATCCAACACCACGTTGATTTTATTTAGCTCCAAAAAACTTTATGTAGTAGGAATAAAGTCTAGCACTTCTGCAAGAGTCTCACGAACCTCTTGCAATGAGTAGTTTGTTGAAGGATGACTAGGGGTAGGTTTCCCCTTCTTTTAAAGACTTTATATATCTAAAGAATACATGAGCCTAGGGGATTCACATCTTGATCTACCATATTAGTGTATATCTCCCCAATGTTGACTTCCTCAAAAATTTCAAGAACATTGAATCTATTACCAAAATTTTCTTTGGAAATACCTTTATATTGGTGATTAGAGGACTTTACTCTTGAGAAATATTTTATAAGAATGAAACCATCAAATTTTGGAATAATGGGATGAATTGGAGCCTTTCCATTTGCTTTCATATTAGCTTCTTGTACCTCAAGATTTGGAAGAGAAAAATTAGGGGCCATTTTTTAATAGTTTCTCTTTAGATGCCTATATTCTTGAAATATGATAGTGAAACGGGAGAGATTCATAATCAACCTACCGAATCCAACTTATCCTCCCCATTTTGATCTCCAAAGATTCAATAAATAGGTTATTAAAATTAATTTCAACAAAAATATGAGTGAAAGTGGTTATCTACATCTCAAAGGTTTGATGAGAAGGCCCGAAGGGTTTCAAAATGATCACAACTATAAACTACAAAATATCAACTTTCCAAAATTCCATTAGAAGCCTCAAGAGCCAAATCCAAACAAGAACTTTGGAGGGTAACTCATCTACAAGGTCAAACCTCACATGCCAAGGTTTGATGAAAATACCTTCTTGGTGATGAAAATAAGGGCCTCCTTCAAAAATCTTGATTTGATTTTCCATATGAGAGAACACCAAAAAAGTATCCATTAACCACTAAGATAATTTCTAAATCAACTTCTAGAACCCAATTATTACCAACCTATGATTCTAGGAAAGGGATAAAAATTCTTAGACCTATAAACTTGCAAATAAGAGTGTGCTCTGATAAATATGCAACATCCTTGGTAATAGATTTTGGATTAATAACCAGAATGGGGGAGTCTTCACACTTCTCCATATAACCATTATATTTCAGTCAGGACCTCATGGGATTACACAATCTTAGTTTTTGAGTTGCATGCAAGATAAAATTAACAACATTTTCCTGAGTGGATGAAAAGGGCTCATCTCTACTAAGCACTTATTTAAAGGATGAAATAGGGGGTCCCCTAGACCCCATTGGCGGCCATGCAAATAATAGGAATTTTTAGGCTCATTCAAATGACAAAAAAACTAGAAGAAAATAGCCCATAAAAGGTATATGGGGAATTATAAACACCAAATAACTAACCAAAGTCCAACACATGTAATATCGAATGCAATTCAAGGAAGAAGAGGCCAAGACTGAACATGCATGATCTCAATCAACAAAATTCATAGTAGCTAGGCCTCTTGAAACTTTGGAAACCTACCTAAAGTTGGAAACTGACTTAAAGATCCGATACAATTTTTTTGCATTTTTTGAAGTTTAGTCACATGAAAAAGTATGAGAGAATGAAAATGACAACACCAAGCATAAATTGACCAACGAGGCCCATTAAAGGAATTTTTGAATCAGATATCAATGATGGGCAAAGTAAGGTCAAGGCAACAAAGGGGACAAGACTTAGAAAATTTTGCATTTTTGGGGCATACAAAAATAAGTACCAACAATGCTCTATTTAGGGACATGTGCTTCTTGCAAGAACACCAATAATTCAAAAAATATTTGGAAAGTAGAACAGTTCCTTATCCATCATGTGCACAAACTAAACACTTTGCAAAATTCTAAAATTGTCATTCCTTAATCATTTCTCAGTGGCCCAAGGCCTCGAAGCAACATGAAGTTTTTCCTTTATCAAAAACCATATTTTTTATGAATTTTTTAAGATGACACTAAGAAAATTGTTATGAACCAAATGTAGAATGATGATTGCAATCACTCTAAATACATGTCTCAACCTACCATTATTAGGAGATATAAAGTATACTTTGACTTTTCTATCCACTATTAGATGTAACATTTCATGATAATATATACATGAATGGGTAAAAACACAAATTTGTGTCACACTTTTGACCAACCAAATAGTTTTGAGAAATAAAATTTTTCCCTAAATAGTTTCATACAAAATAGTTTCACCTAAAATCATGTGGCATATATGTGGTGCATATAGTTTTGGGCAAAAACCTTTCACCAAAAACTATAAAATAACATTTTTCCCATTAAAATTTTGAAATGCGATTAAATTTATGTGTAAGTTTTTGGGAAAAATGGTTTTGATTGAAACTCTTGAATAGTCTATGTGGCTGGTTAACCCCTCTTTTGGGAAAATTTAGAAAAACTTCAACTTCAATTCTGAATTTCTCCAACTAAAGATGATTTCATGAAAATATAAAAATATATTTTTGTAGAGCTTAGAGTCTAGAATCAAAAAGTATATTTATTGATATTTTGATTAGTTTATTATGATTTAAATTTTTTTTTTACTATAAGTAGGTTTTATAATCAAACATGAGGCTAATTATGAGTTAAAAATATTAAAATATAATAATTTTTTTGAAGAATATATGGTGCACTAAAGGAGAGAATCCTCTCCAAAAGGGTATTTTTTTGAAATGATAAAAAAATAGACAAAAGTTGATTTCCCATGAAAATTGAAGTTCTAGTCAAGTTTGACTTTAAAACATTATTACAAAAAAAATATTCATTGATTTTTTTTCCATGCACTAGATATTGAAGTTATCTATTTGGGGAAAAAATGTTTTCTTTTTGGTGACATCCCATGGACCTCACTTTTTTTTGAAATTTTCAACAATTCAAATTGTCTTTTAAATTTATAGAAATATATATCAAACAAAATCTATTTTTATTTTTTTTAAATTATAAGAATAAAATTCATCAAGAGTTATACATTTCATTAGTTTACATTATTTTTAAATTCAAAACATAAGGCTACTTTTATGAGATTGAAGTTGATATTTTATGTGTTGGCTATTTTTTTATAAAAGTGGCATAGGTTTGTACTTTTACTTAAATTGTATTTTTTAGATCTATCAATTGCAAAATTTTACATCAAAATGATTAGAGCAATACATTATCACTAGTTTCTCAAAGTGGTTTGGAAAGTGAAATCACTCATACTTCATTGAATAAGGTAATGTGATGAGTATTGATCCCATGTGGCAATTTCACATCAAATTGAAAACCTTCAAGTCCAATAGGTTCACATAGAAATTCCTAATTATCTACTTGAGAAACCATGATAAAATCATATTTTCCCCTTTGGTTCGAAGAATAGATCTCAAGTAGATAATTGATGTAGAATGTGAAAATTTAGTCATGTTGATGTTGAAAAAGGGACAAATCCTCCAAAATATCATCAAAATATTCAAGAAAATTCTCATATTAAATTGGGTAATTGAAGAAATAAGGTTCAGTAGTATCTTCATTTTGCAACAACATTCAAATCCTCAATAAAATTAAATGTCTTATATGTTTTATCTTTCAAAACATACTGGGATGTTCCATTTTCCTTGAACAATTCATAGTTATAAAAGTTGACATAATCAAATAATGTATCAAATTTAGAATTGAAAAATCATATATAAGGCTTGTCTTTTAAGGAAATATCCATCTTCATATTTATCCTCAATGTAGTTCAAATCTTCATCAACATCACTACTCATTTTTTTGGAGAGAGAGGGATTCATATGAATTATCCTCTAAAATGCAAGCTATAACTTTTTTTTTTTAATAATTTTTTTACATTATTGTAAGATAATAAATTCACCATTATCATCACTCAAAATATCTTAAATCACATTTAGAATATGGGGTCTTTCTTCTCTTCACAAAAATATATGGGAACATTATGCACATTTTGATTTGAAATTTGTGTTGCATAAAGAAGACAATATTTAAGCAAAAAATAATTTAAAAGTTTCATTCTTAGGTATGTCCTCAAAATAAACCACAACATGTTGAACATAAAGCTCACTAAATATTTGTAGCCCACTCACTTCCATACCAAGATGGAAAACCTCACAACTAGTTTTACACCCATTTGGCTCTTAGGTACAAGGATTCTAGCATGCATTTACATTAGTGTTGCTAATATCCCCATATCACTTAGATAATTTTCATGATTCAAGTGTTCAATTAAACCTTCAACACATAAATCAATATGAGTAACCTCAAGTGAAGGACCAAACCTTTCCAATTTTTGTAACACCCCACCATGGAACCCAAAGAACAACACATAATATAACTAAATAACCGAATAAATTTGTTTTTAAAGACATTTGATTACAACAAATGTACAAAGTAAACAACTACACATACATTCTCAAGGTTCCACAACAATGTTATTTAAACATGCACAAATAATAACATCACAACATAAAACCATAGATATAACATAAAGATAAATCATATCAATGATGAACAATCCAATTACATAATCACACAGAGGTTAAGTTAAAAATACAAGTTACATCAAGCGAGATTGTGATAAATTTTGTTACATCAAAGTAATAATACAATAAGGTCTCTCATAACCATCAAGAATGTATACAATATAAAAGATGATCATATCACAACTATCAATCTTGTTCATGTGCACGCCCAACTTCCAACTCCATGAACAATGTAAAGTCAAGAACCTATCAAAAGAAAAATATCATCTCATACTGCATCACCTACAAGGGGACCCAATGGAGGATAGAGCACGTTCCTCCGAACCATGTGGTACTTGAAAGTCCACCCCCATGCTACGAGATAATATCAGGTCCACAAGACAAATAAAAATGAAGATAGAATAAAACATCACATGGCTTGACAATCACATAATGACATAACGATATCTGAACCACATGATTACAAACAAGGCTCCTAGAGGCAACATCAAGGAAAATGGTAACTCTACACAAGAGACCACATAAAATGTATAAGGATAAGAGTGTCATCACATAGTTTTCTTTAGGTTACCTTGGTGAATCTTCCTAGATTACCGACCCTCGTACTGAGTTACCCTAACAATCTCTACCGATTCCTGGCCCCTAAACCAACTCATGTGGAACTGAACTACTTTTCAAGAAGACAAAGTAAAAAATCATGCCATTCAAGGCCATCTCAGCCTACCCTTAATCTATACAAGCACTAAGGTATGAGGCGAGGAAAAACAATTATTTTTGTTATTTAGTGAACACTACCCAACCCCTAGTACATTAAATTAAGGTTTTCACAAGATTAGCAAATTCTAATAGGTTACCCTAGTTACCTCTTAGGGTTTTGGCCCCTATCATAAGCCATTATTCTTACATACAATAACATAGCTTACTATCAAACATGTAAGATAGCCATCATGCACATAATTAAAATAAATAAATATACACATCTCTAATATGACGTAGACCTTATAACGTTCAAATACCACCAATGTGATAACATAAAAACAGTGCATGGCTAGATCCAAATCAAATCATTGTAATAGATTATCAAAGTATAACATAATAAACTTTACAACACAAATTAAATTATCTAGCCTCTGGAATATTTTAAAAGAAAACTCATAACACCAAAGTACATTTTTAATCATTGACAAATATATATAAATTTTTCCAACATAAACATCCTTCAAATCATTGTGAACTTAAGTTCGTAAAAGGTAATACTTGACAAAGTAAAATGTCCTCTTTATTATTTTCAAATTAACAAAATAATTCAATAATTATCCTTAAATTAGAATGATATAAATTAATTATATTTAAAATCCATTCAATTAAATCTAATATATATATATATAAATTAGCATACTATTAAATCAATATTCAGTTTTCTAAAAAAAAATGTCGAATATAAGTAAATTTCTCATTGATATAACCATGAAGCATATCTTATATATATAAAAAATAAGCATTCAAAAAGATGACTTTGATATCTGATTCAAACCTTATGTTCTATCGATAGCTTCACAAGCAATGCATGCATTCAGTATGCGTGTAAATAACCAATACTCCATGCATTTAAAAGTAAGAGACAAAGATAATACATGCATTAAATCTAACATCAATTTCAATAGGTAGATTTGATTTATCACCATGTCAAAATTGTATTCTATGCAGAGGGATAGATTTGATTCATTCGAAGATTAATATCAAGCAAGATAAGTTAAGGAATAATCGATAGATAACAATGGATTCCCTACAAGATCCTAGCCTTAAGAAAAAGAATCGATTGCATGCATCAAGAAAACCAAACGATAAAGATTGGGAAGAAAAGAACGAACTCAAGGTAGAGTAACAATGGAGAGCATGCACCATAAAAATTTGACATAATCTGGTAATCAATAAATATAAAGAAGGATACAAAGTCAGCTACCTCATTATAAAAGTGTGTTTCAAGAATGATAAAACAACATGGAGAATGTTGTGCAAGAATAAAATAAGAGATGAATTTACACAAGGAGAAAACGTGTAGGCAATACATAACATAACTAGAAAAGAATAAGAATGAGAGCGTTGTAATGAGACTAACTGTGTGACTAGAAAAGCATAAGGAATGAGGAAACAACAATCACCATGCGAGTTTCAATCACAAGATATTGGTTACGAATTCAAGATGACAAATAAGCAGAAGAGATCATGACTTCAACAACATTTATATGCAAGGATGGAGTCAACTATATGTAGATTACTATGCGATCTATGAATAAGAAATAGACATAAAAGGAAGAGTTGATTATTACAAGAAAAGATTATAAGGTAATAGAACGAGGAGACTGGCATAAGCTTGGCCACCAGATAATGATAAGGGTAAGGCACATCTCTCAATCATTTCATCCTCAGAGGTGGTTTTCTAAACCAAAAAATAATGGAATTTTGGTTTCAAGAGAGCTTGTGATACAAAGAAATGAGAAACATCAATAAAGTGGAAGATTTATTCAATATATAGGAAAATAGTGAAGTTTCCTAATAGTTTAAAAGTTAAAGAAATTTCTTGAAGATTCAAAAATTCATAGCTAGGTTTTCTCAAGTTTTCTTTTTTCCTATAATATTTCTTCAATTTAATCAAAACTTAAGCAATAAAGATTTTGTTTTCTGATGTTTGTGTAGGTTACTAAGCAAGCAATTTCAATAATGAGTAAAATCCAAAACCATACACAACATTCATATGATTTAGTTCAAGAAAATACAAAAAAAAGAAGAAAAACTAGATATTAATCTCGAGTTTCGGCGTAAATTGATGTAAGCACCAGAAATTCTGCATTGCTATGCTTTTTCAAACACACCAATCCTTTGAAATTCACTGTCACCAAACCTTTCACCGAAAACACAGAGAAGAAGAAAAAATATTTTTCCCCAAAAGATGACGTGAAAACAACTTTTCCAAAAAAAACCAATTGTCGTGCACAATTTGCATAAACAAAAGTTTTTTAATTAATTCTCAATTAACTCACAATCATCGAGCTTAACTCATTGTCAACATGCAAGCAAAAATGGTCAAATAGTTCAAACTAATCAATTGCACAACATAACACTCTCTGCCAACAAGTTCAAGTTTACATATATTAATGCATAAACTGTTGAAAACAAACTCTTTATCATTATCTATTTTTCAACATTTAAGTTTGCACAATAAAATCAACAATTATATTTAATTAATATTCTATTTTAATAATTTTAATTAATCAAATCTTTTAAAATAATAATAAAACTTTAATTACAAATTTATCTAAACATAAATAATTTAATTTAACATTACAATTAAATTACACTAACTCAAATACTTATAAATCAAACCATCTAATTAATTAAACAATTTATTTCCAAACATGATGAAAACATAAACGACGTGACAAAACAAACAATGAACAAAAACAGGTAACAAACAGGTACTCGTCTTATAAAAGAACGATGGTCAAAGTGGAAGGACTTGCCATTATCTCTGAAACAACATGTTTCCATTGGGTCATGGCATGCTCAAACCTAACAAAGCAGGTGGAGTCGATGCCCAGTACCTATAAACTACATAAAAAAACATTGTTAAATATATCCACATATATAGACAATCACACCATGAATGAGAGTCGCAGCATAGCAGGGTACTCATGAGTGAGTAATGCTACACTATCTCCTTCACCAAGACTAACATGCAACAATACATCATAAACAACCTCAGATACATCATCATAAACACACTAAAGCTCATAAACAACATGAAACAATAACACACATAATGTCTATCATAATGTCACCACATGAACATAATTAGATGATCACAATGAATATAATGTATCATCAACCAAGTATAAAACTAACATAGTATGTGTCATAACTGAAATAAAGTAGTACAGTATCCAAAATAGCTAAACGACTAGAAAACAAACATAAACAAACTGAAACAAATAGTAGCAATTGGAGGGACACTACATCCCCCCTAAGATAAGAATTACTCCTAGAAGCCTACAAACAAATATGGATAAATCTCTCTAATGCGTGTCGCATCCTCCCAAGTAGTTGATGCCTCATCACTAGGATCCCATGTGACCCTCACTTGATCAATGTCTCAACCCCTGAGGGTGAGCCTCCTATGCTAAAGAATGCCCATGGGCTCCAAAGCCAACTGCCCATCCTCTACTTGTAATGCATCCCAATCGAGCATATGTGAAATATCAGGATGATAAGGCCTAAGAACAGATACATGGAATACATCATGAATGTGCAACAAACTAGGCGGTAAGGCAAGATAGTATGCTATAGGACCAATCCTCTATAGAATCTCAAAAAATCCAACAAAATGAGGTGTGAGCTTAGAGACTTTTCCATAATGGATCAGACTCTTCCGCGGATGCACCCAAAGAAATACCCTATTGCCAACTAAAAACTGATGATCCACTCTATGTGCATCAACATAATTATTTTTCCTATCCTACATTGCCACCAAATTCTCTCTGATACAATCAACTTGTTGCTCCATATCCAAAAGCATCTCAGGTCTGAGCAGAACTCTATCCTCAAGCCAATCCCAACTCAAAAAATTCTGACAAGGACGTCCATATAATGCCTGAAAAGGAGGCATACATATGGAACTATGATACCCATTATTGTAGGTGAACTCCACTAAGTAAAGATAATCTTCCCAACACGACTACTAATCCATTACATACATCCTGAGCATATCCTCAAGAATTTGATTGACCCTTTCGATCTGTCTGTTGGTCTTTGGGTGATAAGATAAACTGAAGTTCAACTAAGTACCTAAGACATGCTACACGGATGTCCATAATGTTGATGTAAACACAAGATCTCTATCTAAAATGATTCTGTGAGAAATTCCATGTAACCGAACAATATCCTCCATGAATATCTTTTCCACAAAAGAGGAATTATAGGATGAACAAACCGAAGAGAAATGTGCTACCTTAGTCAATCTGTCAATAGTAACCATAATAGCATCATGTCGATGAGATGACATAGGTAAACCAACAATGAAGTCCACCAATATGATATCCCACTTCCATTCAGGAACAAGATGTGGTTGCAACAATCCTGTGGGATGTTTGTGCTTAGCCTTAACTCTCTGGCACTCAAGACATCTCAAAACAAAATCAGTGATATCACACTTCATTCTTGGCCAGAATTACAATTATTGAAGATATGCATGCATCTTCTTAACACCAAGATGAGTTGAATAAGGTGCTCGATGTACCTCTGACATAATCAGAGTGCGAAGACCTCTTGCAAGTGACACACAGATATGACCCAAATATCACAACAAACCATTTGAATCGAGAGTGTATCCTATGAATCTACCCTCCAAGGGTCTACCTGATCCCAACTCCATCTTCACCTCCTCATATAGTCTGTGTATAGGAAGTACTGCTAAAATATGACTCCTCAAATCAACTCTAAGAGTAACAATAGAAAGCTCATTCCTTTGCCGACTAAGAGCATCAACCACTACGTTCTCCTTCCCCTAGATAAATTTCACCTCAAAGTAATCCTCGCATAAGAACTCCATCCATCATCTCTACCTAGAATTCAAATTAGGCTATGTGAAAATGTACTATAGACTACGGTGATCACTCTGAAGTTCAAAATGGTGACCCAACAAGAAATGCCTCCATCGAACTAGAGCATGACCGACTGTGGCTAGATCCAAATCATGAGTAGGATAGTTCAGTTCATGATCCTTGAGTTTGCAAGACTCATAAGTGATCACATGCCCTTCCTACATCAAAACAACTCCTAATCCCTCCAAAGATGCATCAGTGCAAACAACAAAGTCCTTAGTAGGATCATGAATGGCTAAGATAGGCACACTCGTCAACTTCTCCTTGAGTGTCTGAAAAGTTGAATGACACTGATATGATTGAATAAATTTCTTCCCTTTCCTCTGAAGAGAAGTAATAGGATGAGAAATCCTTGAAAACCCCTAAACAAACCATTTGTAATACCTGGCAAGATCCATAAAATTGTGAACCTCTAGTACATTGGTAGGCACGGGCCAGTCAATGATGACTTGGATCTTTGAAGGATCTACAACAATACCCTCTCTAGAGATAACATGAACAAGATATTTCACCTTAGTTTGGAAGAACTCACACTTTGAAAAATTCATGAGAAACTAATTCTCTCTCAAGCACTGCAATACCTATTTGATATTCTCTTCGTACTCCTTCATATCTCTCGAATAGATCAAAATATCGTCAAGAAACACGAGAAAAAAATGATCAAGGTACATGCAAAAAACACTATTCATCAAGCTCATGAAAATGGATGGTGCATTTGTTAACCTGAATGATATGACTATGAACTCATAGTGCCTGTAACGAGTTTGAAATATCATTTTATTAATGTCTACTTCTAAAATGTGAAACTGATGGTAACCTGATTTTAGATCAATTTTAGAAAACACATTAGCTCCCTTGATCTGATCAAAGAGATCATTGATTTTGGGCAAAGGATATAGATTCTTAACCGCCACTTTGTTCAATTGGCGATAATCAATGCACAACCTAAGAGATCCGTCCCTCTTCTTCACAAAGATGACAAGTGCTACCCAAGGAGAAACACTCGAATAAATAAAACCCTTAGCCAATAGTTCCTTCAACTACAAATGAAGCTCTTCTAGTTCATGTGTGATCATTCTATATGGAGCTCAAGATATGGACTTTGCTCTAGGAACCAGATTGATTCTGAAATCTATATCATGTTTCGGTGGCATACCAGGAATATCAGTGGGACATACATTTGTAAATTCCCTAAGAATGGGGTAATCATCATGAGATACCTCTCGAATCTCCCCTACTTCCAAGTCTTCAATTGTTGCTGCAAACAATTGACAACCTTGACACATGCATCTCCTTAATTGCATAGAATATATAATCCGCAAGGAGATGGGTCTCTACACACCAATTATTTCAACTTCTGCACTAGAACCATCTGAGCAATGTACTGTCTTCTATCAACAATCAATCACTACACTATGGGATTGCAACCAATCCATACCCAAAAATATGTCATAAGAACTAAGAGGTGTAACACGAAGATCTACTAAGGTAGATAGCAATCCAATCTATAGTACACAATTGAAAACAAGGGATTCTACTACTACCTTTTCCTCTGAGGCCAATTCGACCTGCCACCTAATGCCTTGCTTTACTACCACGAGTCCACATCACTCAACAATAGATGGAGAAATAAATGAATCAAAAGCTCTAGAATAAAAAAAGGATAGAAACATTAATACCCTGTAACTAACTTGAAACCTCAACCATAGTATTTTGATGATCTTCCTGACAGTTATCGACCATAGCAAAAACTTTGTGAGAACGGCCTACATCTTCAACTGTTAGCTCTGAAGCTGCCAGTTGCTGACCAAACCCTGATGTACCTCTCATAGGACACTGCCTCACAATGTGACCCTACTGACCACATGAAAATAAACTAGCACCTCTACCAAAACCTCTGCCACTTGAAGGTGCATTCAACTTCTGAAAAATACCTTTGCTAACCATAGACTATGCACTCTATGTTGGTTGATCCTGACAATTGTGCTTATTATGTCACTAGTTACGGTTCTTCCCAAACTGTGAACCATTACTCGATTGAAATTGAGAATTATTATTCTTCGGTGGGTAACACTGCTACTATTGCTGATGTTGACCACCCTTAGCGGGTGCCTATTGGTTCTGAGAGGAACCTCCTATCTGAGTCAGACCACCACACGGACCAAAACCTGCAATAGGCGCACTACCAATTTGAACATGTGTATGTCCGCCCAAATCCATAGACAAATTCTCCTCCACAATTTGTGCCTTCTCCATAGCTACCTCCATAGTATTTAGCTCGAAGACTCAAACTCCTCTGTTGATATGTGTGTTCAAGCCCCTGATGAAGTGTTGTACCAACATAGCCTCATCTTCCACAATTTCGGCATATTGTTTGAGCTCGTAGAACCTATGCTCAAATTGCTTAATTGACATAGCCATCTGATGTAGATCATGAGACTCATCTGTATGACATTGTCTCTAATGCTCTAATAGGAAATGCACCCTGAACCGCTCCAAGAACATAGCTCATGATATTGAGCCAATCTCCAAGTGAAGCTTTTTCTCCTCCAATCACCACCATGTAGAGGCAAAGCCTCTAAGATGCATAATGGCACATCTAGCTCTGGTGTTGCTACCATATGGATGCATAGAAAAACACCATCCCAAGTCTAACAACCAAGTTTCCACTTCCAGACCACCTCCAGTATTGTCAAAAGTGGGAGGGCATGCCCTTAATAAGTCTCTCATATGCCTTGCAGCAATGACATATTTCTCCATAGTCTCAAAAATTCTCCTAGGTGATATGTCTCATTCTCTATCCACTTCCTGTTTAGCCTCCTATCTAGGACCCGAGGTGAGCAAGAACCTACCCAAGAAAGGGATGCAACAGAGCTCCCTCTGATTCTAGCTAAATCAAATTTTGTTCCTCATCCACCTGATTAACCTGAGGATCCAGCTCCTCTACATGCTCACTCTCATGAGAACTCCAAGGAGGAGTATCCTAGCGATTAGCCATATGGCCACCACCTCAGCCTCGACCATGACCCCTACCATGATGCTAAGGCATGGTCCTACACAAAACCAAAGACAAGTCTCAATTACAAGAAACAAAAGACAACAAGAAAATACACACTACGAAGTCTAACATCTAGGACAACCTAATGATCTCACAAGAACCAGAGTACCTAGTGTTAGAACCGCACTATGATACCAAGTTGTAACGCCCCACCATAGAACCCAAAGAACAACACATAATGTAACTAAATAACTAAATAATTTTTTTTAAGACATTTGATTACAACAAACGTAAAAAGTAAACAACTACACATACATTCTTAGGGTTCCACAACAACGTTATTTAAACATGCACAAATAAGAACATCACAACATAAAACCATAGATATAAAATAAAGATAGATCATATCAATGATGAATAATCCAATTACATAATAATACAGAGGTTAAGTTACATATACAAGTTACATCAAGTGAGATTGTGATAAATATCATTACATCAAAGTAATAATACAATAAGGTCTCTCATAACCATCAGGAATGTATACAATATAAAAGATGATCATATCACAACTTTCAATCTTGTTCATGTGCACAGTCAACATCTAACTCCATGAACAATGTAAAGTCAGGAACCTATCAAAAGAACAATATCATCTCATACTGCATCACCTGCAAAGGGAACCAATGGAGGATAGAGCACGTTCCTCCCAACCATGTGGTACTCGAAAGTTCACCCCCTGTGCTAGGAGATAATATCAGGTCCACAAGACAAACAAACATGAAGACAAAACAAAACATCACATGGCTTGACAATCATCTAACAACATAACAATATCTGAACCACATGATTACAAACAAGGCTCCCAGAGGTAGCATCAAGGAAAACACTAACTCTACACAAGAGACCACATAAAATGTATAAGGATAAGAGTGTCATCACATAGTTTTCTTTAGGTTACCCTGGTGAATCTTCTTAGATTATCGGCCCTCGTACCGAGTTACCTTGGCAATATCTACTGATTCCCGATCCCTAAACCAACTGATGTGGAATCAAACTAATTTTCAAGAAGAGAAAGTAAATGATCATGCCATTCCAGGATATCTCAACCTACCCTTAATCTATACAAGCACTAAGGTATGAGGCGAGACAAAACAATTATCTATGTTATTTAGTGAATACTACCCAACCCCTAGTATATTAAATTAAGGTTTTCACTAGATTAAAATTTTTTGATAGGTTACCTTGGTTATCTCTTAGTGTTTTGGCCCCTATCGCAAGCCACTCTTCCTACATACAATAACATAACTTACTAACAAACACATAGGATAGCCATCATGCACAAAAGCAAAAACCATGAATATACACATCTTTAATATGACGTAGACCTTATAACCTTCAAATACCACCAATGTGATAACATAAAAATAGTGCATGGATAAAATCCCAATCAAATCATTGTAATAGATTATCAAAGTATAATATAATAAAATTTACAACACAAATTACATTATCTAGCCTCTGGAAGATTTTAAAAGAAAACTCATAACACCAAAGTACTTTTTTAATAATTGAAAAATATATATAAAGTTTTCCAACATAAATATCCTTCAAATCATTGTGAACTTAAGTTCATAAAAGGTAATACTTGACAAAGTAAAATGTCCTCTTTATTATTTTCAAATTAACAAAATAATTCAATAATTATCCTTAAATTAGAATGATATAAATTCATTATATTTAAAAGTGTTGGCAACACAAGGGCAAACAACTAAGAGGGGGGGTGAATTAGATGTCATAGAAATTATACTTATTAAACTTATTCTCAGATCTGATAAATAAACATGAAAGAATAAACCATCACCACATCAAAAACACACATAACACTAAGATTTTTACATGGAAACCCTATTAGCGGAAAAACCACAGTGGAGGTTAGTCCACAAGATTATATTCTATTAAAAGTATTATAAATGGAGAATGCACATGCATTCAGGAAGACTGCCTAGAGCTCATTGCTCAAATACAAAAGGCTCATTGCCCAATAGAAGACTCACTGTATTCCAGTCACATGCAGATTACATCCAGAAGATTTTGAACTGAGAAAATAACATCTTCTAATTCCTCATTACAGTTTTGGTTAAGCACAAAAACACTTTCTTCTTCTCACACTTCTTCACACTTTACTTTTTCCTTTGAAATATTAGAACATTATTCACTCACAACACATAGTATACATCTCACACCATACCCTCAAATGGTATAAACAATCGATCATATATATCCACAACTAAGGATAACATCAACTACATGTCGGCCCAACAAAATATGAAATGTGTACAAACTGTCAGCCCAAATCAATAAACAATTTAACAATACTGACCAAACAATGTCAGCCAAAACATAGTAAGGACCCAAAACAACATGTCTCGAACATGAAACACCTTAAAAAATTATGCCTCGAAGATCCGCAACACGCTACAATCACCCTGTTGGCCACGATCATGAAAAACGTGAACTCGTAGAATAAAATCACCAATTGGGAGTACAAAAATCAATGCAAACCAACAACATAGATAGAGAATGATCTAGAAACATCCACAAGAATCATGGATCACCATAGAAGCATCTGCAACAAGTCAAATTACTAGAATCACATGATCTTCTTTCAGGAACACCAACTAAAGCAACATAACAATTGTCATAACACAAATACTCATAACTTAATCAAATATTCATGAAAACCTCTGAAAATTAATGTACATAAACTAGATATACTTGTCAACAAAACCTTTAATCCACAACTTATTATCATCAATATACTAAGCTATCCATCACACTGAACTTCATTGCATCATTGACAACCTGCAACTTATTTTATTACAATTTTCTCAATATCCTCGACATATATAGCCTTAAAGACATTAATGTCCATAGTGTTGACATCAATGACATACACATATCAACAATATCCAATAATCTCCCCCTTTGGAATTGATGACAACACATGATGTGAAAAACACCATCAATGATACTTTCTCTTAGCACTTTCTCCCCCTTAGATTTTAACTCTTTTCTCCTTAACTCTTTCATAGTTTTTCACAAGAATCTTCTCCCCCTTTGACATCAATGAAAAAGGTACACATTATCTTTCTCCACACAAGCTCTAAACGACATTTCTGAACATCTAACTACTCCCCTGAGTAGCAGCCACCACAACATCAATCCAGATCACAAGATATGACTATAAAATGCACAGATTGATGGAAGTCATTGCATATTAATTCTGATTAGGAGGGGTAATCACCCCCAACTTCCCTATGAGATACTCAAAATTATCCTTAGGCAAGGGCTTGGTAAATATATCTTCAATCTATTCCTTAGTGGGCACATACTCCAATCTGACTTCCTTGTCACTCACCTTCTCTCCCAAAAAGTGAAACTTGATAGATATATGCTTGGTTTTTGAATGCAACATCAAATTCTTAGAAATGTTAATTGCACTTGAACTATCATAGAATATTGCAATAGGTTCATCATACACAACTCTGATATCTTTCAACATCTACTTCATCCACAATACTCGAGTACAATTGTTAGCAACAACAATGTATTTTGCCTCTACAGTAGATAAAGAAATGGTGTTTTGCTTCTTACTTAACCATGAAATAAGCTTCTTTCCAAAAAAAATGCACCACCACTAGTACTCTCTTTGTCATTCACATCTCCTACCTAGTCATCATCAGTAAAAGAACTCAAAGTAAGGTCACCTTATTTAGGATACCATAGGCCAAAATCAACTGTCCCTTTCAAGTACCTGGAAATCCTCTTCACAACTGTCACATGAGATTCCTTAGGATCAGCTTGAAATCTTGCAACAATGCATACAAAATTCATGATATCAGGTCTAGTTTGAGTCAAATAGAGAAATCCACCAATCATGGATCTATATCTAGTCTGATTTGTTTTAGGAGAATGATCATCTTGTGTCAACTTACATCTAGCCACCATAGGTGTACCAACTAGCTTTGAATATTCCATACCAAACTTCTTTAGCAATTATTTCACATACTTGGACTGAGATATAAAGATCCCTCTATCTACCTGAGTAATTTTCAATCCCAAAAATAATTTCATTTCTCCAATCATAGACATCTTAAACTCACTCTGAATCTCATCAACAAAATCCATTCACAAACTATCATCTCCTCCAAAAATGATATCATCAAAAAAGACTTCAACAATCAAATCTTTATCAAGATCAATCTTGAAATACAAATTACTATTAACAGTACCTTTATTAAATCCAAGCTTCAACAAATACTTGTCCAATCTAGCATACCATGCTCCTAGGGCTTGCTTAAGTCCATACAATGATTTCTTCAACCAACAAACCATATCTCCTTGATTAGTCAATTGAAATCCATCAGGTTGCTCAATATACACTTTCTCATCCAATTCACCATTTAGAAATGTTGACTTGACATCTATCTGATAAACCTTGAAGTTTTTGTAAGCAGCATAAGCAAAAAATACTCTCATGGCTTCAATCCTAGAAAAAGGAGAAAAAGTTTCTTCAAATTCAATTCCTTCCATCTGAGAATATCCTTTACACACCAGTCTTGCTTTGTTTCTCACAACTTCACCTTGCTCATTCAATTTGTTCCAAAAGACCCATTTAGTTCTAATTACGTTTTTGTCCTTAGGTCAAGGAACAAGAATCCATGTATCATTCTTCTCAATTTGTAGTAGTTCTTATTTCATTGCTTCCACCCAATGTTCATCTTTGCATTCTTCATTGACACTATTAGGCTCAATCTTTGAGATCAAACTGTATTCTTCTACAATTATTCTCCTAGTTTGAACACCATTGTTCTTATCACCTATAATCCAATCTTCTGAATGATTTAGTGTTAAATACCTTGGATTCTTAAGGTGTTCTTGAACTTCAGGCTCTTGTGATCTTACTTATGCACTTTCACTAGTTTCTTCCTCTTGATTTTCATGATTCACCCAAATGATTTGAACTTGATTTATAGTATTAACTTTATTTCCTTTGTTTGAATTGTCATTCTGATTTTCTAAATCATATCCACAGGTTGTGGTTGGTCTAACTGTGTCTTCATCAAACTTGACATTAGCACTTTCAATAACTTTCCTCAATCTCTTATTGTAGCATTGGTAGGCTTTACTTTTAGTAGAATAACCAAGAAATATTCCTTCATCACTTCTAGCATCAAACTTTCCTATATCTTCATCTCTTTTGATATAGCATTTACTCCCAAAGGTTTTGAAGTATCCAATAGTAGGATTATGACCAAACCATAACTCATATGGAGTCTTACCGGTATCATCTTTGACATGTATCCGGTTGAGAGTGTAAATGGTAGTACTCACAACTTTTCTCTAGTAGACATGCAAAACATTTCCTTCCATCATCATGGTCCTAGTAGCTTCTTGAATTATCCTGTTATTCCTTTCCAAAACTCCATTTTGTTGAGGGGTCCATGGGGCAGATAATTGTTTTTTATCCCATGCTCTTTATAAAAAGAATTAAACTCACCGAAAGTGAATTCACCGCCTCTATATGATCTTAGACATTTAACCTTCAGACATGTCTCTGTCTCAACCATAGCCTTAAAAATATTGAATTTCTCTAGAGCTTCAAATTTTTCCCTTAAGAAAGTAACCCACATGAATCTAGAATAATCATGAATAAGTAACATGAATTACATGTCTCCTTGTAAACTTTTGACTCTATAAGGACCACAAAAGTCAATATAAACAAGCTCCAACATTTCATTTGAACAATGTTGTTTTCTCCGGAATGAAACTCTAGTTTGCTTCCCTAACTAGCATTCCTTGCATATAGTATTAGTAGGTTTTATCAACTTAGGAAGATCTCTCACTACCTGATTAGAAATTATCTTGATAATATTGTCAAAGTTTACATGACAATCTCCTATGCCACAACCAACTTTCATCAACTTGAGCAATCAGACAACTTTTACTAGTAGCACTTAGGTGAAAGATATTACCTTTTGTTTTTGTACCAAATGTAATCAAATTTTTGGAACTCCCCAATATTCACACTTTCCATCCTTGAATTGAAGATTGTATCCCTTGTCAACCATTTTTCCAACAAGAGATTATGCTTCAAACCTTCCACATATAGAACATCATCAGTATTATGCTTACCATTAAGAGAAATGGATCCTTTGCCATGGATTACACCAGCTTTTTCATCACCAAATCTTACAACACCACCATCATACTTTTCCAAGCACACAAATTTACTTTTATCACCTGTCATGTGATGAGAGCATCCACTGTCAATCACCAATTCATCTTTTTCTTCAACTCTGGTAGCTAGATATTTCTCCACATTTATGCAACTAGTAGATTCAGTAGGTACTAGATCATTTTCCTTGATAGCAATAAATACCCATTCATCCTCACTTAAGTTCCCTTTGTCAAATTCATCATCTATCACACCTTCATCAGCAACATAATAACACTTTCTTTGGAATCTAGGCTTGTTAGGTCTTGGCTTAGGAACTCTTTCCGGACACCTATGACCTATCTTATTGCAAGAAAAAAAAATTAAGAGGCAATTTCCATTTATACTTACCTTCTCCTTTGGCTACCATTTTGACAATAAGTGCTTCAATCTCATCTAGTTTTCTCTCTTCTTCTTCAATCTCTCTCATTTCCTACTCATACTTGGACATTTTTCTAGAAGAAATTTCTCTTGGATCATATCTCTTCTTATCTTTTTTGAAGATAGTAGCTTTTAATGCAAATTTTTTCTTAGGAAGAGATTCACCAAACTCACTTGACTCAAAAGAAGAAAGCTTACCAATCAACATGTCTCTGGTTACATTTTTCACATCTGGATCTCCTCAATAGCATCAGATTTGTGTTTGTATGCAGTAGTCGAGGATCTAAGCACTTTAGCAACAATCTCTGATTCTTCCAATGTTCCACTAGCACATCTGATACTACACACAAGTTCATTCACTCTCTACATAAAAGAAGTGATGTTCTCATCTTTACCCATTCTCAACGTTTCATATTTCCCTTTTAGGCTTTGCAGCTTAACAATCTTCACATGGGTATCACCTTCATACAAAGTTTCTAGCTTTTTCCAAATCTCATAAGCAGTCTTCAGCTCCATTACATTTGTCATCTCAGAATTAGTTAGAGCACTCAATAATGCTTCCTTAGCCCTGATATTGTACTCGGCTTCCTTAATCTCACCTACAGTAGAAGGACCATTTTTTGGGATAATATATCTATTCTTTGTAATTGTTGAGTAAGGTTCACCAATGCATCTCAAATGACACTTCATTCAAGTATTTCATAGAGAATAATTTGTTCCATCAAATCTTGGACTATCCTTCTTATTTGTCGCCATCCCGGATCACCTCAAACGGTCAAGCTTCTCCAAAGGAACCTTCTCTTATACCAATTGTTGGCAACACAAGGGCAGACAACTAAGAGGGGGAGTGAATCAATTGTCACATAAATTATACTTATTAGACTTATTCTCAGATCTAATAAATAAACATGAAAGTATAAACCATCACCGCATCAAAAACACACATAATACCAAGATTTTTACGTGGAAATCATGTTAGGGGAAAAACCACGGTGGAGGTTAGTCCACAAGATTATAATCTATTAAAAGTATTATAAATGGGGAATGCACATGCATTCAGGCACACTGCCTAGACCTCAATGCTCAAATACAAAAGGCTCACTACCTGAAAGAAGACTCACTATTTTATAGTCACATTCGGATTACATACGAAAGATTTTGAACTAAGAAAATAACATCCTCTAGTGCTTGATTATAGTTTTGTTTAAGCACATAAACACTTTATTCTTCTCATTCTTCTTCACACTTTACTTTTGCCTTCAAAAGATTAGAACATTATTTGCACACAACACACAGTATACATCACACACCATACCATCAAATGGTATAAACAATCAATCATATATATCCATAACTAAGGATATCATCAACTACATGTCAGCCCCAAAAAATATGAAATGTGTACAAACTGACGGCCCAAATCAATAAACAATTTATCAATGCGGACCAAAAAATTTTGGCCAAAACATAGTAAGGACCCAAAACAACATGTCTGAAACACGAAACACCTTAAAAAATTATGGCTCAAAGATCTGCAACATGCTACAATCACCCTGTCGGCCATGATCATGAAGAACATGAACTCACAGAAGAAAATCACCAATCGTGAGCACAAAAATCAATGTGGACCAACAACACATATAGAGCATGATCTAGAAACATCCACAAGCATCATGAATCACCACAAAAGCATCCACAACAACTCAAATTACTAGAATCATATCATCTTCTTTTAGGAACACCAACTAAAGCAACATAACAACTGTCAGAACACAAATACTCATAACTTAATCAAATCTTCATATGAACCTCTGAAACTTCATGTGGATAAACTAGATATACTTGTCAACAAACCCTTTAATCCACAAATTCTTATCATCAATATGTTGAGCTAGCCATCATACTGAACTTCACTACATCATCGACAACCTACAACTCGTTTTATTACAATTTTCTCAATATCCTCGACATATACAACCTTAAAGACATTAATGGAAATAGTGTTGACATCAATGAAAACCACATATCAAAAATATCTAATAAAAATCTATTCAATTATAATGTAATATATATATATATTAGCATACTATTAAATCAGTATAAAGTTTTCTAAAAACAAAATGTCGAATATAAGTAAATTTCTCATTGATATAACCATGAAGCATATCTTATATATATATATAATAAGCATTCAAAAAATGACTTTGATAGCTGATTCAAACCTTATGTTCTATTGACGGCTTCACAAACAATGCATGCATTCAACATGCATGTAAATACCAATACTCCATGCATTTAAAAGTAATAGACACAGATAATACATGCGTTAAATCTAACATCAATTTCAACAGGTAGATTCGATTTATCACCTTGTAAAATTTGTATTCTATGTAGATGGATAGATTTGATTCATTCGAAGATTAATATCAAGCAAGATAAGTGAAGGAATAACCAACAGATAACAATGGACACCCTACAAGATCCCATCCTTAGGAAAAATAATCGATTGCATGCAGCAAGAAAACCAGGCAATAAAGATTGGGAAGAAAAGAACAAACTCAAGGAAAAGTAATGATGGAGAGCATGCATCATAAAACTCTGACATAATCTAGTAATCAATAAATATAAAGAAGCATATAGCACTAGCTACCTCATTATAAAATTGAATTTTAAGAATGATAAAATAGCATGAAGAATGTTGTGCAAGCATAAAATAAGAGATGAATTTACACAAGGAGATAATTTGCGGGCAATATAGAACATAACTAGCAAAGAATAAGAATGAGAACATTGCAAGGAGACTAACTATGGCTGGAAAAGCATAAGGAATGAGGAAATGGAAATCGCCATGTGAGTTTCAATCATAATATATTGGTTATGAATTCAAGATGACTTATAAGCAGAAGAGATCACAAATTCAACAATATTTATATGCAAGGATTGAATCAACTATATGAGGATTACTGTGCGATCTATGAATGAGAAATGGACATAAAAGGCAGTGCTGATTATTACAAGCAAAGCTTATAAGGTAATGTAATGAGGAGACTTCCATAAGTTTGGCTACCAGATAATGATAAGGGTAAGACACGTCTCTCAATCATTTCATCCTTAGAGGTGGTTTTCTAAACCAAAAAATGATGGAATTTCGGTTTCAAGAGAGCTTGTGATACAAAGAAATGAGAAACATCAATAAAGCGGTGGAATATTTATTCAATCTACAAGCCAATATGAAGTTTTCTAACAGTTTAAAAGTTAAAGAAATTTCCTGAAGATTCAAGAATTCATAGCTAGGTTTTCTCAAGTTTTTTATTTATTTTTCTATAATATTTCTTCAATTTAATCAAAACTTAAGAAATAAAAAATTAATTTTCTGATGTTTGTGCAGGTTACTAAGCAAGCAATTTCAATCATGAGTAAGATCCAAAACCATACACAACATTTAGATGATTCAGTTCAAGAGAATACAAAAACAAAGAAGAAAACTTGGATATTAATCACGAGTTTTGGCGTAAATTGACGTAAGCACCAGAAATTATGCAACACTATGATTTTTTGAACACACCAATCCTTTGAAATTCACTATCACCAAACCTTTCACCAAAAACATAGAGAAGACGCAAAAATATTTTTCCCCAAAAGCTATCGTGAAAACAAATTTTCCAGAAAAACCAATTGTCGTGCATAATTTGTATAAACAAAACCTTTTTAATTAATTCTCAATTAACTCACAATCACCGAGCTTAACTCATTCTTAGCATACAAGAAAAAATTATCAAATAGTTCAAACTAATCAATTGTACAAGATAACATTCTCTGACAACAAGTTCAAGTTTATAGATATTAATGCATAAACTGTTGAAAACAAACTCTTTATCATTATCTATTTTTCAACATTTAAGTTTGCACACAAAATCAACAATTACATTTAATTAATATTCTATTTTAATAATTTTAATTAATCAAATCTTTTAAAACAATAATAAAAATTTAATTACAAATTTATCTAAATATAAATAATTTAATTTAACATTACAATTAAATTACACTAACTCAAATACTTATAAATCAAACCATCTAACTAATTAAACAATTCATTTCTAAACATGACGAAAACATAAACGACATGACGAAACAAACGACGAAAAACAACGGGTAACAAACAGGTACTCATCCTATAAAAGAACGATGGTCAAAGTGGAAGGCCCTGACATTATCTATGAAATAACATGTTTCCATTGGGTCATGACACGCTCAAACTTGACAAAGTAGGTGGAGTCGATGCCCAGTACTTGCAAACTACATAAAACAACATTGTCAAACATATCCACATATATCAACAATCACACCATGAACGAGAGTCGTAGCATAGCAGGGTACTCACTAGTGATTAATGCTACACTGTCTCCTTCACCAAGACTAACATGCAACAATACATCATAAAAAACCTCAGATACATCATCATAAACACACTAAATCTCAAAAACAACATGAAACCATAACACACATAATGTCTATGATAATGTCACCACACAAACATAATTAGATGATCATAATGAATCTAATGTATCATGAACCAAGTATAAAACTAACATAGTATCTATGTCGTAACTGAAATAAAGTAGTATAGTATCCAAAACAACTAAATGACTAGCAAACCAATATAAGAAAATTGAAACAAATAGTATAGCAACTGGAGGGACACTACAATTTCCTCTTCTTTTAAATCCACCATTGTGACTTGTTGAGTGAAAACTATTGCTATAATTAGTCATGTAGAAATTTTCTCTCTATTCAACCTCTTCTATGTAGACTCTCAAGTACCAATCATAACCTACATGTATATGAACTGTTAGATGCATAGGACAACTAAGAGGGGGGGTGAATTAGTTGTACATTAAAACATCAAATACCTCATTAACATTCAGATATTTATTAGCCCTTAAACCATTATCGTGGATTAGTAGAATGTAAACAAAAACAACAACACATCAAAACACCATGCACAATAGAACACTAGACTTACATGGAAAACCCAAGATGGGAAAAACCACGATGAGGATTAACTCACAATATAAAGTAATAGAAACACCGAATATAATAGGCTCATTGCTAGAGGGCTCATTACCCAAAATAAATAAGGGTTCACTTCCAAAGGACTCACTATCCAAAAGAAAGAAAATAAAAGAAGGGGTGGCTCACTGCTAGTTTTAACTTCTAACAATGTATCTCTCTTATGTTGAAGGTACAGTTCGATTGAAGCACAAAAAACTCATTCAATAGAATATAGTGTACACACCTTTTGCTCACTGCATCTGGGAGTCATAGGAATTAAAGCTCACACTCATATCATCACACTTGATCAGTTTCACATATTTTGCATCACTCACACCCTCTACTTAATCCACACAACTCACCTTATATTTATACCATCTATGACCTAAGACAATCTCAATTAGGCTGGCCTTACGGAAACGTATGCAACATCAAATAGGTTTGTACCAAAAACTTCCATGGTGTAAAGAAGTGAAAGCACACCATGCCACAACTTAACTAGGACCAAAATACAAACTGACACACTTCTCAACACTCCACAAACAATAATCATCCTCCACAATTAGCACTAGCACAATAGGTCAGCCAAACCTACACTAACACTAACAAGCGACTACAAGAATGCCTCTCCAAGTTTGAAAACATATCACAAACCACATAATAACATTCTAAAATATCTTAGAATATTCCACATCATTAGAATATTTTCCACTACTACTGTAACCACCTGAAACTTAATAACGCCATAATTTATATGCAACCAAACATATTGGAACATACATACAATACACCAAACAACCTTGTGGAACACCACAACACCTAAAAATTCAAGGGAAGGTGCATACATACAATATAATCATGTTCCCAAAATTTCAAGCTAAGAACCTTCACTGTAGAGCAATCACATTTCTCTCAGAGGCCCTGCTTCACCAAATAAACATAATATCAAACACAAATTTCACTGCAAAACAATATAGAACCTAAAACTATGGATATATAACCTCTGAACACTTATAATCACCATATCCAAACCACACATGCATATCTTCAACCATGAAAAATGCAGAATAGAAAACTGAATGCTGCTCTATCACACTAAACTCTCTTTTATTCATTTTTTCTCATAAACACTTGGAAACCAAGTGAACCAACTACATCATCAACACTACTAACATCTTTGCAACACATCTGCAACATCTCTCATCAACTATATCACGTTCAACTTTCTCTCCAAACACAACTTCTACAACTATACTGAAGTAAGACATCAATGACAATGCCAACAACTCTAGGCTTCCAAAAAATCTAATGCTAGGGGTTTACATCATCAACACCAACAACATTCACAACACCCAAAAATATCACAAACAACTCAAGCTTCCAACAATCACCCCTTTATCATTGATGGAAACATCGACTTTCTAAAAAACCACCAATAACAAAATTAGTCAAGCAACAACAAGCAACACTCCCCCTGACTAGGCATCTCTCACACTTCATATTCTCTTGCTCCTGAACACTCTCTCCCCCTGTGGTCTTCAAACCATATTCTCTTTTTCACTATGCACTATGGTTTTTCAACCAATTCTCTCCCCCTTTGACATTAATGGAAAAGGGACATAAACTCATCCAAATCTTTCCTGCATTAAACTCTTTTTCTCTCCCCCTTTGAAAATTCAAAGGGAAACAATTGCACCTTTCACACATCACCTACATATAATTTTTCCTTTTAACATCTACATACACCACTTTGACACTAATTGCAACACCAACAAGAAATTGCACTTACTTTTCTACACTCTCCTCCTTAGGGGTACAAAATATTCCCCATCTGACTTCACCAATCAACAATACTACTACCAACCCCCCTGAGAGGTAACCTTCATTAGTCCAAAATAAAAGAACAAATCTTGAATTGCTCCACCAAACTAAGGCACACTCTTCTGCATGTAGTTGAAAGGAGGGGCAATAATGCTTAACATTTTTTGGAGATAACCAAATGTATCTTTAGGAAGAGCCTTTATGAAAATATATACAACTTGATCCTTTTTGGGCACATACTCCAACTTCACCTCATTTTTTGCAACCTTCTCTCTTAAGAAGTGATACGAGACTGAGACATGCTTTGTTCTTGAATGCATCATCGAATTCTTTGATATATTGATAGCATTTATATTATCACACAAGATAGAAATAGGTTCATCATATGAAATTTTAATATTCTTCAATGTCTTCTTCATCCACAACACTTGTGTGCAACAAGATGCTTCTACAATATACTTTGCTTATGTAGTAGACAATGACACTAATTTCTGCTTCTTACTCAACCATGAAACCAATCTCCTTTCAAGATAGAAATCACCTCCATTTATACTTATTTTGTCATCCACACAACCTACCCAATCTACATCAACAACACTCCTAACATATCTGCAACACATCTTCAACATCTCTCATCAACTATAGTACGTCCAACTATCTCTCCAAACAAAATTTTTGCAACTATATTGAAGTAAGACATCAATGACAACATCACCAAATCTAGGCTTCCAACAAATCCAATGATAGGGATTGACATCATCAACACCAAAAATATTCCAACATTATCTTCATACAAGGGGTTGACATCAGTGACAACACCCAAAAAAATCACAAACAACTCAAGCTTCCAACATGGACAACAATTTTTCTTATTAAACAATCATTAGTGCCCTCAAATAGAATGAACAAATCCTATATTACAAATTATTCGATTTTAAATTTAGGGAAGAAGAATTGATATCATAATACAAATGAATTCTTGGAATAGAATCATTTAGAATAAAGTATTGATCCAAATCTATATTTTATTTACCAAAAAAGGGAGAAAACATAAAACACATTGTTTTTAGGAGTGTCTCATGTTCATTCCCTAAGTAGGATGCACTATATTCATCTAATCATTAATGCATTCATCTAGATGAAAAATAGAACCTACATCTACATCATCATCAACATGTTCCTTTGAAATGTAGATGCTTTTAATTCATCCCCATACAAAAAAATAGTTGATTCCATTTTAAGAAATAAAGTTAAATTTTAATACATTCCTTTATTGGATCAAACAAAGATCCCTAATTCAAATTATCGATCACACATTGAGAAGTAATCATATTTGGATCCAAAGGAATGGAGAAATAAATTTACAATGCTCATAAGTACTAAAATTTGAAGAAATATCTAAACCAAAGAGTTGATCCACACCATCAAAGGAATTATCAACATACAAGAAAACATGAGAGGAATTTTAATAACTCTTTGTTCAATTGAAAGGTCTATTCTATCATTTCTAGTAAGGTCATCCAACAATAAGTTGAAATTTGTGCAATCTCATTTTTTTGAAAAATCATTCATGGATGTAGAAAATTCTACTTGATCTCGATGTGAAAAAAATATTGCAATAGAGACACCTTTAGCAACATCATCTTCAAGGCAAACAAAGCATGAGAGTTCATCAAATAAAAAATTACATTCTTTCTTTTCCATTTGAATTCTTATATGCACACAATCTATAATATCAATCACACTAGCTAACTCACCAAATTTATCATTAGCATGTAGACTCATTATTATAGTTTTCACAAGGTATGGAGTTACAAATTATTTCCTTCTTATAAAATTCACCTCAACTTGATCATTAAGAGCATGATCAACATAAAGCATACCCATATCATTTTAAGTTATCTATTTTTTGCAAATTGAATGATATTTATCATTAAATGCTTCACATTTCTCATGTTTAGGTGAGATCTCACTACATTTTATCACAATTTTTTTAAACCAAACTATCAAATTAATGTTTGAATGAAAAATATCAACAGTATGTGTACCACTTAATAAGTCCTAAACATTTGAAACTCCATGGTACTCTTTAGTGTGGATTGTCTAGTAATAATCTGGTTAGAAATTTAGAAGCTTTAATTCTTGAAAGGTAACAAACAAATTAAGGTTAAAAAATTCACATTATAAATCTAGACATTTTGATTTATCCATCTCTACATGCCTTGAATCCCCTTCATACACCTTATAAATATAGAGTGTAATTCAAAAATAAAACCATCATCTCCCTATTGAATATTTAAAAATTCTTGGAGTATTACATTTAAGTCTATCTCATCAACAAATTGCTCAGTAAAAACTACACAAAATCCTTCCATAATGAAATATAATAATCAAGAAAACTAATATACCATTTTCATGCATCCCCTTTCAACAAAATAATAAAGAACATCATCCACATGTACTCATCTTCAAACTTAAACTCTTTCATAAAATCTAAAAAGAAAACATTTGATTACTAAATTTTAGCATTTATTTGATCATGAATTTCTCTTGAAATCATTTTCATATCGAGTTACCCAAGAGATATTTATTTTTTATACATAATTACCAATGGGGGAATGAAATTTGAACTTTCTATTTTCTTGTGGCTATAGATTTGGTTCTATATTACATGACATAGTAGGCTTAAGAAAATTCTCATGGCTTTGAAGGTTTGCAATCCTTTTTTTGGATGTTTTAAGGCCTTGGGATGAACATGAAAAAGGAACATGGTTATTTGAACAAGTAGATGAGGTATCATTATAGTACTCAAATCCATAATCCTCAAATAGATAGGTCTGAAATCACAAGATGAAAATATGAAAGTGAAACCTATGATAACCTTTAGACTAAGTAGCCATACATTTTACTTTAAATTAAAATTTTGCTGAACATAAATCTTATAAAAAAAACTGATTCCTTATATGAAATAATTATTATCTCTTAAAAAATAAGAAGGCAAGATCATTCATGTACCTCAATTATTCTACTACACCTTGAATTGTGTTCTTGAATCATCACATCAGGTACAATAGTAAAATCATAAACTCGATTCTTAGGACAATATGGTTTCTACCTCTCTCTAAAGAAGAACATCCTAAAATATAAATAAATCACCAAGGTAAAATTGACTTGGGTTCACCACTAGAAGATTCTTTACACACAATCAATACATAGAATAATAGCACCATTGATCCTCCCCAACAATGCTACCATTCATTTGTGCAAGTTGATAGGATGCCAACTTCACACATGAACCAAATTGATATAATAATGTTACCAAAAAACTATTCACAACATGAAAAATTAAAACCCTAGCAACAATACTTTTGAAAATAGCACCATTCTATTGACATGCAAGTAGATGGACAACAAACACATTCTCAAATATTCAAGTAGATCTTTCCAAGGACTTATAAGTATTCTATTGACATGGAAGTTGATGGGAAACATACAAAAAACATTTGTGAAGATTTACAAGGCTTATAAGTCCTTGGAAACATCTAAATTTTGTTGGTGTAAGTTGACAAGAAAAGGAAATCCCGTAATGCACAAAAAAATCATGTAAATATAGATTGCTTAGTAAAACTAGAACCAACAAGGTAATTAGATTGTAATCTATAAAGGATTCAAAACCCCAACAATGATATCCTCAGTAATGGTGTCATAAAGAGAATTTTACAACTTGCATATGAAGATAATTTAACCCCTATGACCATGGTAAATATACATCTCTTCCTTGTAGTCAATGATGATGAATTCCCAAAAGAAAGTTATTTGGAACCGAATCCCAAAACATAATCTACTAAATAATATCTTGCAAACATTTATCTAAAATTAAAAGAAGAATTGTTAAAAATCGATTGATAATACATGCAAAAATTACATATAAAAGAAGATGGTAGTTCAAGAAATATATTTTTTTGTTATAAATAAAAAATTAATTACATTTAAAAATACACTTTTTGAAATGAAAGATTATTCTACATTTATTTTCGTAATTAAAAAAATTCTTTATTTTCATAATTAAAAAAGTTCTACATCCTAAAGATATCTAAATAGATCCAAAATCACATGTTTTGATAAGGACTAGGGGACGACTTTAACACTAACCAATTACAATTTCATATACTTTTTCATATATAGGGAAAATCAACATTTTTTTTAAATTATTATGAAAACTATTGGAAAAGCAAAAACCCAATAGTGGAAACATTATTTTGTCTATAACTTTTTCATACACTCTGTAATTTTTGCAACTAACGTCCACTTAAAGTATTTCAATGAGTTAGAATATAGAAAAGACAAATCTTGAAAATATGTATCATGATTTTTGGCAATTAAATCTAAAAGAACACTGTGTAATTTATGACATATAAATTCAAAACCTTTAAATAACATATATCAATGAATCTTATATGCTTTTGAAAAGAATGGTTCATAAGCTATCAAGTAAAAGTCAAGTAATTTCTAATGGTCAATTTAGAGCTCTTCATGATAGAATACGTTTCTATGAGGTGAATGGCAATGGTTCAATCATTAATGATGCTATTTTCCCCTTCTAATGTCTTGCACGAATCTCATATTTCTTATTTCATTTTATTATAGTCATAATTATTTTGTATAAACATGTGTATTAAGAATTATTTTTATTTGAACGCGTTTTAAGTTAATTATTTTTTCGGAAAAAGGCATAAAGTTTATATATTATATTATATTTAAATAAAATACTTACAAAAAATGGTCAATCATTTAAAAACATAGAAGGTTTTCTATGAAGTACAAATTGTCCTTTCATACAAAATAAAAAACATGAGACCACAACCTCTAATGGAGAATTTACACCATTTTCCTTGCCACGTGTCAAAATCCTGCTAGCCCATGGGGTCAAACTAAGTCAATGCTTCCAATTGGCATGTCGAAGAGACTAATCATTTCATCCTACCGATATTCATCCTTCTCTCTAATGATGTGCTATCGAGATATCGAAGGGACTAGCATCTAGGTCCCGCTAATATTCATTTGTCTACTCAATAAGGAGCCTTTGGATGATGCATACATTTGTTAACACTTATCTCTCCTATCAGATGTTGGGGATCGAGGATCCCATGTTCTTCATATCGTGTAGTGCTTAAGTTAGTAAATTGAAAAACATGCCTTCAACGCGCGAAGAGCAAAAAACACATTGGATTGTCGGATGTTGGGTCTGCACATACTTCAAACCATGCCTTTTGGTAAGGCACAAACCTCCCTCTTGACCCGCAAACACTAATGTTTTTTCAGGGGTCGAGGTTCACTCTTCCTCTTTACTGCATTCCATTCTTTTAGTGAAATGCAAGCCTCCCTGACAAATTGCAAAGCCCAAAACATTTTCAGGTGGCGGGGTTCCTTTATACTACTATATTTGAACACAAAGGTAAGATGTACACCCAAAGTTTGAATTCTGGAATACTCTAGAATTAGCATATTTTACTTCATCTTTTTGAGGGATGCGGTAAGAGGTATACCCGAGGCCCAAAACTCGAAACCTTGCAAACTTAACACAATTTTGACTAAGCCTTTCTCATTGCATTAGGTAAGTGATAAGCTTGACGACCGATGCCTGATTCTCTCCCTAACAAATCGTGAAGCCTAAAACATTTTTGGGTGGCAGTGTTCCTTTATATTGTTGTCTTCAAACATAAAGGTAAGATGTACACCTGAAGTTTGAAGTCCGAAATACTCTAGACTTAGCATATTTTACTTCATCTTTCTAAGGGACATGGAAAGAGGCATGTCTGAGGCCTAAAACCTAAACCCTTGCAGTCTTAAAACAATTTTGATTGTCTTTTTCAATGTATTAGGTAAGTGATAAGCCCGATGATCGATGCCCGATTCTCTTCAAAGATTCTAAGTCTTTTTCACATCTTCTGTATGAAATTTCTCAGATCTTTTTTGACTTTAGTCTTGTTGGGGTTTGGGTTTCTCTTCTATGAAAGCCAAAAAATTGACCTCCGATCTCTAAAAGTTTGATGCCTGACTTTGTTCAACTTTCTAAGATATTTCTTAGGTATTGGTTAAGCGATATCTTTGATGCCTGATAACTACACCCATGTGACCATCTTTGAGGAAGCTTGACTTTCTAATTTTTACAATAATTCCATTAAGTTCACCATGTGGAATTTTAACTTACGAACCAAAGAAGTTCAGTTGGGCACCCATATTATTACTCTGCTTCCCCTGATTTCGATTTCTATCCATTAGGCTCCCATATTTAATTGTGATACAATTCTATCCTACTCAATTAGCTCATTTAAAAGAGGATGTGCTCCTAAACTGCAAGTTTTATTTGCAATTGAGACCTCCTGATTATCGCACCCCATGTTTTCAAGGAAATCTACCACCTTATTACCCTCACGATATGTATGAGTAATGTGATATGATTGCAACTTATCTATCAAAATCCATTCCTTTTGTAGAATATAATTCAGATTCCAACTTTGACTCCTCCTTTCTTTGCATGAATTTATAATAATCAGAGAATCCCCTTCTATATGTAATTTTGGAAAGCCAAGATTGATAGCGAGTTGTAGCCCCAACAACATTGCTTGAGATTTTGTTGTATTGTTTGTACCCTAAGGGTGTTGAAAGGACTTAGCCGCTACCACTATACCAAATGAATCCCGAATGCAAAATTCTACCCTTGAGATTCTTGGATTCCCTCTTGAAGCCCCATCAAAATTCAACTTATGAAAACCTTGAGGAGGTGGTTTCCATTTAATCAAGATCCTATCGAACTTCGTATTTATAAACTTGTGTAGGCTACCCTTAAAAGGAAAGACTATATAATCCCAATTTTTGAACATTGAATTAAAATTCTTGCATTCTTGAACATACGCATTAACAAATCTTTTGACACTATTTTTTCAATTTTCAAAATAGTACAACTGATTGAAGAAACTTCTTTCCTAAAGATGTGATTATTCCTCTCCCACCAAATGTACCAAACAACTATTGTAGGAATGACTCTCTAAATACTAGCAAATAAAGATGCCTTATTTATTCGACCAACTTTGAAATAATTCCAAAATAGTTTGTGGTAGTGGAAGATACAAATTCAATTTTTGTTTGATGAATTCCCAATAGATTTGTGCATATGGGAAATTTAAGAACAAATTATCAATGTCTTCTAATACTTCGTTACATATGACACAATTAAAAGATACACCATCCCCAATTTTATTAGCCTCACACTTCTCAACACTCTTCCTTTTAGGACTAACCATGTAAATGTTCCTGATTTGGGGATTACTCTATCATTTCAAGAAAATGAGTACGCTCTTTGAGATAGCAAATTAACAACATTATTAAGTAAAGATTTGCCCATTGCTTTATCAAATAACTTCCATTTTTTGTAGGGGCCCATATAACCCTGTCTGGCTTGGTTGAAAAGAACATCACTCTATCCTTTTTTGGATGAGAACTTGATGTGTAGTTAGGACTATAGTGCATGAAAAATATTTCCAGGATACCTTTCTTGTTAACCTATCTACCTCCCCTACATAGTATTTTAGCTTTGTCCCCATTACACTAATTAAGATGTCCCTTGCAGCTTGCAGTTCCTAAATATTCTGAGGTGGATGGAAGTCATTCCATGAATCCAACCAAAAGTTTACCTCTTCCCCATTATGGACTTCCCATGTTAAGTATGAATTTATGACTTTCCTACAAGAGATTAAAAAATTCCACATGGCTGACCCTTTTGGTAGGTTTGAGATTATAAACATTCTTATTGGATTGTCAATGTCTAAATACTTTGCTTGCATTAAATTAGACCATTTTGAATTTTCCTTATGGCACATTTTCCATACCAATTTTGTACCAAAAGCTAAATTTCTGCTGGAAAGATCTGGGATACCTACTCCTCCTTTCATCTTGTCCACCTCCATGTTTTGTTGAGAGATCAACAATACATTTTTTTTTATCATTCATGTTTTCTTTCCAAAGGAAATTATTTTCAATAATCTTTTTGATTTCTAGCATAACTGATTTTGGAGCTTTAAGGATTGCCAGGAAGTAATTTGGGATGGATGCTAAGATTGTTTTAATCAACATGATGTGTCCTGCTAATGAAAACCACCTAGCCTTCCACACCAAGATCATTGAATTTAATCTATCAATGAATTTTCCCTAGTATGAAATATTATTAGCCCCTACAAAAAAAAGGAATTCCCAGATATGTACAAGGAATCTCAGCTAACTGAAACCCTAATGCCTTCACACATTTCCTCTTTATTTTTGCCTTTGTATTGAATACATAAATCTTTGATTTTGTTGCATTAAATTTTTTCCCAGATGCTGATGCATATTTTTCTAAGACCTCTTTTATTTGAGAAGATTCTACCATAGAAGACTTCCCAAATATAATTGTGTTGTCAACAAAGAGGGAGTGAGTTACTAAGAATCTTGTGTGTGGAATCTCTACCCCATGCCACAATCCTTAGAAATGCCTTTGTTGAATCGCTCTACTTAACGCTTATGTCATGATAATGAAGAGGAATGGATATAATGGATCTCCTTGACTTACCCCTTGCATTTCATTGAAGAATCTAGAAGGAGAGCCATTAATAATAACTAAAAATTTAAACCCTAACAAACAAGAATGAATCCATTTACACCACTTTTTGTCAAATCCAAATTTTGAGAGAACTCTCATCAAAAAATTCTAGTCCACTCTATCATATGATTTCATCATGTCCAATTTGATGATGAAAGTAGGTAAATGTTTTGTGTTAATTGAATGCAATACTTCATGAGAAACAATTTCCCCTTCAATAGTTGAACCCTCCCAGGCACAGATCCTCCCCGCTCTTGGGAAATAATAGATGAAATGAAGGGATGCAACTTAAGATATATTGATTTTGTAAATATCTTATAAACTGTATTGCAAAAGTGAGATTGGCCTAAAGTTTACAATTTTTTTGGGATCCTTAACTTTTGGCAAGATAGCAATATTTGCTACATTGAATTGTTTCAACATTTTACCCATTCTTCTTGACTCTTCTACAACAAAAAAGAAGATCAAAACCGACTACTTCCCAATTTTTTTGAAAAAATATGGTTGTGAAACCATCTAGCCCAGGTGCTTTATCTAGTGGCAAGGAGAATACTACATTCTTTAATTCTTCTAGTGTAAATGGCTTCAACAAACCCTTATTAATTTCCTCACTAATAATCTTTGGGATCACATCTAATAGTTCCTCTTCATCCTTCAAAATTTGTGAAGTCTTTCTTTGAGGTGTAGAGAGCAAACAAGAAAATAATTTCACTCCTTCCTCCTGAATATCAGACTCCTTTGTGAGCAACCTCGCTTCCATTGCATTGTTAATTAAAAAAATTGTGTTAACAACCTTTTTGATCTAGGTGGATGAGTGGAAATATTTAGTATTACGATCTCCCTCCTTCAACCATAACTCTCTAGACTTCTGCCTCCAATAAATTTCCTCTCATGCACTTAACTCTTCCCATTCTTCCTGCAACTTTTTCTACTTATCAAAATTTGAAACATCCAAACCATTCTTTATGACATGCTCATGGATTTCAAATAATTCCTTAAAAACCTCTTCCTTTTGTTGGAAAATATTTTTGAAAACTTGTATATTCCAAGCTTTAATATGTTGTTTTACAAATTGTAGCTTTCTACATAACTAATACATTTTTGTACCCCTTTGATAAGGCGTGCTTGCCCACCATTGATGCAATAATGGTAAAAAATATGGGTGTCTCAATCACATCTTTTCAAATTTGAAAGAAGAATGTCGTTTAAACCTTGAACCAATCCTTGTAATATCCATTGAAATGGCATAGTGATTAGATCCAAGAAGAGTTAAAAATTTCTAAGGATAACACATAATCACTAATAAGCCAGTTTGGAGTAGCAAGAAACCTATCCAAATGTTTTTCAATTTGTAAGAAATTCTTCCTTTGATTTGTCCAGGTATAGAAACCTTTTGCAAGTATAATATCTTTTAGTGAATTACTCATAATGAAGGACTTAAAGTCATCAATTACTCTTTGTGGAGGGAAGATCCCTCCTTTCTTTTCCTCCAATAAGGCTATTGCATTGAAGTCACCTTCCAACACAACTTTTCCATCACCTATTCCAACTAATATTTGTGTAATCTCATCCCATAATATTTTCTTGTCTATTGTGGATGTTGGGTCATAGATATTTAATAACCAAAGCTTCAAATTAAATTTTTGCACCTCCACTAACTGCCAATTGTTATCATTTTTTATTGAAACTACCTTAATGACCTTGAAATTCCATAAAATAATATTTGCATGGTTAGTCCTAAAAGGAATTCCATAAAACTACCCATTTTGTTGGAATGATAGAGTGATACCCATTTGCATGGAATTTCATAAAACTACCTTATTTTTATCATTTTTATGTTAATTATTATCATTTTGGATAGACCCATTACACAAGTTTAAGAATATTAAGGTTTTGAATCACCCTCTAATTTGGATCAATCATTCAATTTTATTCTAGTAATAGATTATGCAAGGTGATTGAAAGCTTTAGTATTCTTAAATTTGTCTCATTCATCCAAAAAGATTTTTAATTATTATATTATGTATCATGGAAGACTCAAAGCATTGATGAATTGTGTTGCTTGGTATCTATATTATAATCAATTTGTTCCTTAATATTATAAAATGTGATAATTTTACAATAATTAGAATAATTAAATATTGAAAGCTTGTATTAATTTTTTAAATATTATTATCTAAAACTCATAGTTCCCTAAAGTTTAATTTTTATAATTTCTTTATAATTCAAGAATGAGAATCAAATTTCCAATCTCATTATTGGAGTTTTAACCAGAGAATCATTATATGCATCATTTGATTGTGGTATTACAACAGAACATGTATTCTAGCATATTTTTGTTTCTTAATTAATATATAAATATGAAATATTTTATTAATATATATTAATTGATTTAAAATATAATAAAATTAATTATATTAAATATATGTAATATTTTTATGACAAAACATAATACACAAATGTATAGTCATAATATGAAAATATAAAATATAAAATATTGTAAAATTATTAGTAATTTACAATAAAATGCATCTACAATAAAATTATATTCTATCATAAAGAAACTATTTTTCATAAAATATTTTAAAATTAATATAATAATCACAAGTATGAAAATATAATTGTAAATAAACAACTTTAAAAAATTACACTAAATATTTTGAAATTAATATAATAATCACAAGCATTAAAATGTAATTGTAAATGAGCAATCTAAAAAAATAGTAATTAATTACATAATAATGTAAAACCTATCGGCAAGCTTGCATTAAGATGATAAATACATCCAATATAATACTTATGACGATTAACTAAAAGTATTTGAAATTTTTGTTGATTAAGTAACAAACTATAATCAAGAAAAAATTATAGGAAGGTGTCGATCCCTTAAATCAAAAGCCTCAAAATAATAAAAACAAATGATCCAAAAATTCATTGAATATTTATCCAAGGTAATAAATACGACCTAGAAAATAAGAATATTTTCTGGTGGAAGAAATAGAAAAGAATTTCAATCAAAGGACACTGACTGCAGCTTTATATCAAATTTGAAAAACAAGTGGGATCACTTTTATGGGTAATTTAATAGTGATTCTAAAAAGGAACAAAGGGTGTTTGAAGATAAATTTTCTAAGCATTTTCTCGACATGTTTTGGTATATCACTTATGTGCAATAAAGTGTCAAAAATATAAACGTTCCATAATACCAAAATGACTAATAATGAAACTAAATATTTCATTTGATGATTAAAGCTTTTATGTTTAGATAATTGAATTTCTATGTAAGAATGCACATCCACGTATAGCAAATCAGGAAAGTGCGGTACCTACTAATTTGATCGATCAGGTGATGATTAAAATATGTTTTGGTTCATTTGTTTATTTTTGTTTTTGATTAGGGGAAAAATAGGTTTTGATGGGACCCGAAACCCAATACATTACGGTTTTGAAGGGACCCGCAACCCTATCTAAGGAGAACATGTTGCATCAAAGATAAAACATATACCATCAGCAGTCAATCAACAGTAGCATTAAGAATATAGTATGAAAAACAAGCTGCACAAGGAAAGGCAAGGGCCAAAACCTCTAAACCAAATACAAACAGGTTTTACCTAGGACCTTAAACCCTCAACCAAGTTTTTCTGGGACCTAGAACCCAAAAGAAAGCCATTTGAAATAGCTCCCAGACCCAACAAGTTGAACCCAATAGAGACAAACCAGATGGAATAACTCCTTACCACCTCAATATGAAGGAGACCCACCTCCATAGGATCTGAAGGGAAACATACCTCAAGATGAACTGACCAAACACCGTTCAACCCCACCAAGTAGCACCTCCCAGCTTCTTCAGCAAAAACCATCTTCACCTCAATAGAAGATAGCACCACCTCAATAGGACTTTCCAAATAAGACTAAAGATGTTGAAACAAAAAAACAACCCATCCCAACCAAGAACTCTCCACCTCAATATGAGAGATCAAAGCTAGGCCAACAGAAAGGGTAAATGAACCCCCCTTAAAAACCATACCAGGAGGAAGATCCTACCTCCATAGGGCCAATAAGCAGAGCCGCAAAAGTAAGGACATGAAAAAAAAAATTTGCATGAAAAAGAACAAAGGACCCACACTATGGATCCCATAGAAGCACAAACATGGGTCATTGAGAAAACCCACCAAAAAGAATCCCCAACAAGAGCCCTCCAACTAACAGAGTCGAGAAAGGCCAACAAGGAGGACCAAAGATGACATAATGAGAACACCCAAATCTAACAAAACCTTTCATTGATCCAAAGGAGAAATGAAACAATAAGATGATATAAAATCTTTGGTACCTATTTTGTAACTCTATAAACCCATTTTCCTACAAATGGTACACATCAATTTGTGCTTATGCATATGCAAAAAACATAGTGAGGCTAAATCCACACTACATGACTTCTTATGTGATTCCAAAGAAAGTTGCAAAGTCCCAATAAGAGATATAGGATCACACAAAAATAAGTATTAAAGATAGAATTCAAGTGGGGTATTGTTCCATTGAACTAACCAAAGGAGTTTTCTTGTCTAGTAAGGAAGTCTATTAGGTCTAGAAAAGACATGTTCACTAGGTATGTTAAACAACTTCACAATGTTGTGTGGTCAAACATGGTCAAATACATGAATCTTGGCCAATGAGTTGTATGGAAGGGGGTAACAATTAAGAGAAGGCCAATGTAATGGTTAATGATTTTCTTTGAGCCACAAGGCATCATATAGAGGCTCCAATTATGGTCTACAAAAGAAAGTATAGATTCTGATAAGGATGTGTAGGTTGAGTTCTTAATAATTCTTAAGTAGAGGCACCGAGAGATCACTAATAGGAGGTGTTGGAACTCAATCTAACAATGCAAAAAAAGTGTTGAGTCTAAACCACCTTGTTGAGTAGGCCTCATTTTTCTCATAATTTTTAACCAATATGGGAAATATTTAAATGGATTTCCCTTGGTCAATTTGCCTAATTTTTGTTCCTTGTCATCCCTAATGTTCTTATCAAATATTGAAAGTTGCAAGAGTCTAAGAAAATTTTAATTTTGGTAAGTTTTGGACATTTTCCTCATCTTTTATGGAGTTTCAAAGTTCAAGTGGAGTGTTGGACTTCTTATGATTGGTTGACCTCCCATCTTGATTGTTGGTCCCTCGTAGAACTTCTTCTAAGTCTAAATTGGCCCCCTTCATAACTTCAATTTTTGTGTTCTATTAGTTTGTAGGATTTTGATGGACATTTGGACTTTAATTTTGTCCTAAACTCCCAACCTCCCATCATCTTTCACATCCCTACAATTCTCTTATTCCATACTTCTAGTCAAGTTTCATGTCCTTTGTAGACTTGCATAGTTTGTCTAGTCTTCTTCCCATTCCCTTATTTCTCTTTATCTTTGGCATTTCTTTTCTCTCAATTCATCAATCCTTGCTGCTCATGTCACCTGTTCCCTTTTGTGGAGTTGTGAAGTTCTCCTAGACTTATTCCTTTTTGCTCCATCTCTAGACATCCAAACCTCTAGCTTTTCAAAAATTTGATATATTTTTTCTAGCTCATTGTTTAAAATAATACTTTTGCATTTCCAAACCTCTAAACTTCTTCCAATTCTACCTCCACTTACTTGTTCTAGTTTTTATCATGTTTTTACCATATTCTTTCTAATCCTTCATGTGGAGTTTCAATAGAATTATTCCATTTTCCCTTCACCTCCTGGTCTCTTGACTTCTAATCTATTTTCACCTTCCACCCCTTTTTCTTCACCTCTCTTTTATATATTTTTGTTCATCCAAACCTATTTTATTTCCTTCTCATCTCCCAACCTCTCGTCATCTTCAACATCCTTGTATTCTCACATTCTTGAATTTCATTCAAGTTTCATAAACTCTGTGGATTTATGAAAAATTTATAGATTTCTTCCATCTCTCAACTTCTTTACCTCCAATCAAGTAAGGATCCTTTCATCCTTGCTCTTTGATCATGCTTTGTGGAATTTTAGAGTTATGACAAACATCTTCTATCTTCCACCTCCACTTCCCTTTCACCAATTTCACATGTTTTTCCTGCACCTCACTCTAGTCCTTTTCTCATGGACTTTCAATAGAAATTTGGACTATCATTTCAATGTCTCATCCAAACTTTCACTTCCAACTTCCCAATTCACATCAAATTCCTATATAGAGTTTCCCAATACATTTTTCTCTCATCTCCTCCTATCATGTAGAGTTACTTTGGAATTTGGGATGTTCGTACCTCCATTTATACATTCTTTAATTACACATTTTCCTTCATCCTTGACTCACTCATTTTCATCCATTTGTAGAGTTCCAATAAATTTCTAGACTTCCATCCCCATGCCTAGTCTTGACCTCCAGTTCCTCAATAAAATTTTGCATCTACCATTCTAACATCCCATCCATATCATTTTTTTTTCATTTCATCCATAGTGAAGGGTGAGGGTGACTATACTACTATTAATGCAATGGTTGAGTTCTAGCTCCCAATGGTCCTTGTGCCTATGCCTAATCACCCATCTCACATATTTTATGTAATTTTTCTTTTATTGTATGCCACATTTATGACCTCCTACTCTTAGTTGAATTCTTACAAGCAACTAACCAATAAAATGAAATGCTACTATATATACAAGTTCATTCTATAGACAAAGAGTCAATCATTTATGGCCTTCCATGAGACTAAGTGCCAAGGAACTTCTAAGGTTTCAACTCTTGCAAGTTAAATTTCCTAGAGATAAATATTTTTTGTAAATCATAATGAGGCCTTTGTATTGTAAATTATTTCAATTACTAAATTTCTCCATAATAATTTTTAGATCTTCAAGGAAAATTCTATGTGATGAATTATGGTAACATTATAGCTTATGGTTTCCTCTTGTTATATTTGTTGGTATGATTATAATGAAAATCTAATGAATGTGGTAGAATTATAATTCATTGGAATCTTCTTAATGGTTTTATTTTTATTCCATGTGGATTTCTAGATTACTAAGTATGTTCAATTATTTGATATCATATATGTGGTGTGTGTATATGAAAAACTCATAATTTTTTTTGTGATTTTAAAGTGTTGTTTCTCTCCGTAAACTATGACTATAATGTAGTGGATTAGGCATTAGTATTGGAAGTTTATGATCAACCACTCCCTCAAAATGATAAACATATTTCACCAATAGCTTATAGTAGGGTTACTAATTGTATACACCTAATGATTTAGTGATTTATCCAAGGATGCATCTATAGCAATTGTGAGCCATCTTTGTCATGATGAAGGGTAATTTTCCCAATACCATCCTTGTTCTCCCTTTTTGTGGTATGCTCTTAAGATAACCAAATTATTATTGTTCCTACAAGAGGAACACATCCCTAAGTAGAACCTAGTTAGAACTCAATATAATAATGTAAAAAATTTCTTGAGTCACAACCCCCTTATGTGTTAGCCCTCATTTCCCCCATCATTTATAACCAATTTGAGAAATATTTGAATGGGTATCCCTTATTCAAATTCACTTTTGTTGTTCCTCATCATCCCCCATGTTCCTATTAGATGCTAGAAGATGGAATGTTTTAAAAAAAATTGTCTAAGAGAAGTTTTTGCTCATTTTTCTTAATTTTTGTGGAGTTACAAAGTTTTAATGGAGTGTCAAACTTCAAGTGTTCTGACCTTCTTTCTAGACTACTAGTCTCACATATAAATTTTTCTAAGTCTATTAGGCCCCTTCATTCCTTCAATTTCATTGTTTCATTAGTTTGCAAGATTTCAACAAACATCTAGACTTTAAATTTATCTTAACCTCTTTATTAAGAAAGGTGTCTCAAACTTTCTCCTAAATTTGTAGATTTTTTTAGTTTCTGATTAGAGGTAAAATAGGTTTTGATGGGACATGAAACCCATTAAAATTAGGTTTTAAAAGGACCTAAAACCCTATCAAAGGAAAGCTACAAATAGATACAAGCATAGACCATCAACAACCCAACATCATCAGCAACCCTAAAGATACACAAGGCTATCCATGTTGCAAAGAATAGGTTTCGAAGGGAACCTAAAACCCTCTACAATTAGGTTTTAATAGGGACCAAAAACCCAAATAAGAATTGAATACCACCTAAATCATCTAGGCAACAAACAACTTGCAATATCCAGACTACAAAAAACCATCCACTCTAAATATGCTAATGAGCCAAGGAAGGTAACAAACTTATTGATGTAGAAAACCCACACTGAGAAGTATTAGCCTTCTTGTAGCACCATACCACCTGATACACCAACTCAATCTCCACCTCTAAAGGAGAGAACTCCCCTATATAGGAGAGGATAAAATAAGAACCCTTGCTACCAAATCCACCAATCTCCTTTACACACAAGCTCCACCTCCATAGGAACCCGTAAGAGAGAAGATATATTTCCACCACATCAACATAATCCAACTCCACCTCAATAGGAGAGGGATTCCCCTCAATGGGAGTAGTCTCCACCTCAATAGAAGACACCAATTATATAGCCTAGGAAAAATAAATTCTAGTAGAGATGATTGACATAACATCTTTTGGCAACACAAGCTCTTGGTACTTGAATCAAGATTTAGAAAGTAACCCAACTGGTAGTAATGAAAACAAAAACACTCGAGCCTTTAGAATAGTCATTTTGGATAGCTCAGCTAGTAGAAAAGAGACAAACCCCACCTATAGACAAATCTTCATAGGTCCCCCTCGAGGGTAGAGAACAACAAAAAAATTAAAATTATAGATCATAGGAAAAGATTTAAGGTATAGTTTAGACCAAAGAGGGAGAACCAAGACTAAGGGAGGAAAAACTACCTTAACCACCCTTAACCAAGACTTCCATAACCAAACCAACACTAAAAAGAGTACATCCTAGACCAAAGAGGGATAACCAAAACTAAGGGAGGAAAAAATACCTTAACCACCCTTAACCAGGACTTCCATAACCAAACCAACACTGAAAAGAGAACAACCCTCAACACAAAGAAAGATAAAATAAACCAAAGAGGGTTTACATCCAAGCACCGAGGTTGAAGAAAAACACAACCCAAGCTACCAGAATAGGCCACACGAACCAAAAGAAACTAAAGCAAGCATAGAGCATGATGTAGACCGCAAAAATCCACATAAATAATTCCCAAAAGACAAGTGACCACAACCCCAAGTCCAAAACATTAAAGCATAGGACCAACACCCCATGCTAGAACAATAATAGAAAACCAAAAAGAATAGGGTTCAACCAAAAAATAGACAACACCAAGCCAAACAAGGCCAAAAAATCATCTGCTCCCAAACAATAGGTAAGAAAGAGAAAGAAAAAAAAGGAACTAATCCCTCACAAGGCAAGAATCCAAACCAAAATGAAGGCCCACAAAAACCATAATCACTCACCCACGCTAGAGAAATCCCAATAATCCAATGCAACATGAATACGACAATAGCCTCCTCTTCATGAACTAGACACAATTGTAAAAAACACTTGCAAACACCCTATCACAAACCACCAAAAGCCATAAGTGTAGAGGGAAGAACAACACCATCAAGCACCTCCATCAAGTCCTTAGCACCATCTACATCTCTGTCCTCCTCAGATTTGGATGCCTCCTCAAACACACCCTCCCTAGATTTCAAACATGACCTTTTGTCTTGACTCCCGCTCCTGCTCATTGCTAATCTAAATCCATCAATCCAATTTCTCAAGCTCTAGAATTTTTGAGTTATAAAATAGAAAAAATAATTTTGGGGCTATAGAGTTAGTTTTTGGCCAACATAAATATTTTGGGTTTTTTGACACCACTTCCAAGGTGCCTACTGTGTAAGTATTTCTGAGATCTACAATTTAAAAATCAACCTAATTAGTATCCCAAATCAAAATTTATGGCCTTTGAAAGTTGGGCCTTCTATGTAGGAAATATAAAAACAAGTTGAACACATAAAAGAATTGCAAGAGGGAGTTACACTTGTTAACCAACTAATGATGTGTGTTATGACACATCATAAGAAATATTTGATTGGAGACAATAGAATTTGTTGATGCCAAAAATTGACAAGAGCAACCTTATGGGAAACTCAGTTAAAGGGGGGACCTATATAATTTGGGGTTTAGAATGGGAAAAGGAAGCAGATATATAAAATAAAGATCTAACTAATGCGATGCACCAAAATATAGGTATATTTAGGCATAGGAAACCTCCCTTTCAGACATGGTTTAAATGTCGTTCAACAAACTTCTATGTCCTAGAATAAAAAAAATTACAGATGGAAAACTTGAATAGTTTACAAATTAACATAAAATAATTCCCATACACATTTACTGAAAAGAAGAGTCCAAGACATGGTCTGAATCAGAAAAATTATATTGAAATCATATAAGTTCTACAAATAAACTATTCAACACAACAATGACATAGTAAAATGTTCTATCAAATAGCTAAGAAAAAGAAAGGACGGACAATGGAATAGTCTGTGAGTCTTATATAATAATCTAAAATGATACAAAGGCTTGGTGTCTTTCCCCTAATTTTTTGTAGGTTCCAAACTCATTTTCGGAAGGAAGAAGCAGTATATATAGATAAAAATCCCACCACTTGGTAGGCTAGTAACATAAAAGATTCCTCAATCATGAGCAATGATGCCCAGAGCAATGATTTCCCTTGGCCGTTGCAACAAAAAAAGATTCAAGCCATGAACATGGTCACTTTCAAAACATATGCATCCCCTCCAAATGATGGCAATGGTCCCAAAAAAACCCTAAGAAAACCTATCATTCACCCATGAAGGTAGTTAGAACATGTGGCAATATGGCAGGGCATGTTGCTTGCTCCTTCCTTCTTCTTGATGACGTCCCCGCAGAAGAGACATGGTGATAGGTCAGAGCCGGTGGTTCATTCCTCCCTCCTTACGATGAAAACCTACATGGTGAAGAGATGTGGAGGTATCCTCCACTAATGGCATTGACTGTGGGGTCTACCAAAAGTGTATGTAGACTAATGCTACATGGCAGTTGGACGAGGCTTGATAGGGAAGCGAAGGGAAGTAGCCTTGAGGTGCCCACGGTGTTGACACGTGGACACATAGCGGGAGCCGTTAGAAGAGAGAAGGAAGAAATTTATGCAAATAGTGCCTGGCATACATGTGGTGGCAGTGAACAAAGCTTTGCAAAAAGGATCTCGATGATGTTCAAATAGATTGGATGCAGGTCAGTACTTAGCAAAAATAAAAACCACCCAAATGGAGCTTGAGGAATTTTATGTCCACAACTTTTGGTGACTACTAGGGGCATTTCACCTGCACAATGGAGAACCCAAAACATTTTGGTTCGCAAACTAGAGTCCTATCCATGGGATGACGTAATCAAATCTTGAAGAGAGTGGTATGCAGAGGCATCCAATCAGCCTTGGATGGCATTGATATGTCACTCAAATTCTCTTGCACTTTGTGCAAATCAATCATCTCTTTTTATGACACTGTTGTGGATATACTTGCCCAAGACTTGAGTTGGAAGAGTAGTCACACTATTAGATGGGTGATGCCCTCAATATCTTCTATAGTATGGGGTTGAATAAAGCTTTGAAAAGTGGATGCATCATGCTACTTCTCTTCAATCTTCACTGCAATCTACTCCACTATGGCCATTGATTCATCTGAAAGAAATGGGGAAGGTAAGCCCATCTGAGTTAGCTGGGAGAACCTTGCCCGCATGCTATTCATGGTTTGGTCCAGTGTGCCAGTACACTCACGAGCATGGAGGATGGCTGTGTGGAAGTGGATGAATTTGTTCACTACTTTGGTAGTGGATTTTCGATCCCCAATCCCTGTGTTTGCTAAGTCCTCATTTTGGACCATGTATAGCTTATCCAACAATTTTTTCACCTCAGGAACCTTTTCCATGATAGATTGTAGGAATCGCTCAATCACTCCATGAACTTCCTTGCCTAAATTTTTTGTCGCCATGAATTGGAGCATCGAATGGAGAATCAGGCATAAGGCCTTGACCTTTTCCCAATATGAAACATATAGTTGTTGGGCTACTTGAAGGAAGTTCGACTGGGTAGCAGGGGGTTGGGGAAGATTCTTCAAAGTGCTGATCTTTGCATCCCCTGAACCAACATCCTGTGTGAGTTCTATAATCCTTTTGTTTGTGGCCAAAAGTTGTCCGTACAGGGTTCTTAATTTTGCAAGCCAATTTTCTTTGACCCATTCTTTGTTTGTTGATTCCCCTTCAAGCGAAGACTTCATTTCCTAGACTTCATTCTCTAGTTGAGTCTATCAGTCCTCAAAGTCCACATCCTTCTACTTCATCTATTGTTCTAATTGAGTACATTGATGGTCAAACTCCTCATTTTTTTCTGCATCTCCTACTCTACCCAAGCCAACTGGTCTTTATATTCTTGGTTTTTTTGCTGTAGCTCGGTGACTAGGTTGGAATAATAGGATTCGAACTTTGCAAGTTCATCCCAGAGTTTAGCCTGCTTTGTTTCTGCTTGTTGTGATAAGCGTGCAAGTTTTGCATCCCTTGATTTTTTCTTCGCCAGCAAGACCTCGACTCTATCCTTGAAAATTCTCAACTCTTCTTCTCTCTTCTTCAACTGGCGACTAGAATTGAGGAAGTCAATGGTCACCACTCGTTGTGTCTCCTCCATGAGCTCAAATTTTTCTTGTGATCGGGCTATACTCAGATTGAGTCCCATGGCATACATTTTTTAATCATCTGGTTGCATCTCTCCTTGTGGTTTGATGACGGTTAGGTACATGGTTGCAAAATGTAGTGATTGCTAAGCCTCATTGAAAATAGTTTGCACCTTTGGCTCTACTAGATTTTTAGCATCCTTGGCCTTTTACTTTTGGACCTTGATAGTCCATGCTTGTTTTTTTTTATTGCCCTATGAAAAAATTATGTCAACGACTAAATAAGTCAACTTGCAAAAGGTACACCTAGAGGAAGGGAAAAAGGGAACGAGAGGGTAGTGGTTCCAGGTGATTTCTTCTTTGAAAGATTGATTGTTTGTAGGGAGAAAGGGGGAATATGCCAAAGCCCAGTTTGTGAACCAGCGAGAGGACTCAAGGGAAGCGGTGGCAAAAAAGGAGTCATGGTGGATTCCATTTGTCGGGAAGACTAGGTTGAGGTTGACACATTAGTAGCAAGAGGGGTATCAATGGTAGTTATAGAGGAAAAATGTGAAGTGACAGCGGATGCAGATTGGGCCGAGGTGAAAGGTGGAAAGGTCCATGGAGGAGTAAAGGAAAATGGTCTTGCCTGGGAGAACTGTGAGAAGCCTCTCGTGACCATTGTAGCAGAAGCGGAGAAGGAAGGGTCGATACTTCTAGTGAGGGGTGTCGTGGACATAGCAAGAGAAACTAAAGATTATGAAGCAAGAGAAGAGGGAATGAAAATTACCTACGGTGCAGATGATTGTGATTCCTAGCTTATTGCGGGCTCCTGGCTTGCCTCAGGCTCCTACGAACCCTCTCTAGAAGCCTCCTCTATGCGTTGTCATTTGACGAGTGATGGGTCTTCCACGTCTATGATCTCTGACTATTTTTGCTAGGTTTTTTTGGTTCTTTTTGCTCTCCAAGTGCGAGTCAGTTAAGCCCTCACACATGATATGTTCACCTGCACATTTGAAGAAACCTTGCTAGGGTGTTTCATTTCCTTCCCTTTTGGCTTCCTTCGAGTTGGTATCTTCATCATCACTTGCATTAGAATCAGTATGTGCATCATTCCACAATTTATCGAACCTTTCATCTATCTCTACACTCTAATAAGGGGCATCAAGGCATTGGATTTTTTGTTGGTAGATCCAAAAATCCCTATTTTTTCCTCGCTCTAGTTGAAATTCCTTATCAAATTATTGTGAAGAGTGGCTCCGAATTTATGCTTCTCATTATACTTTTCTGATCAAAAGTAGAACCTGAGCCATGGCGACCGACTATCTTCGGTTGGAATATGAACAAGGTCCACCAACAGGTCATCCTGATCCTTTAGTGGGTTTCGACACTTCTCCCAATAAGGTCAGGGGTTGTGTGTTACCTTGACATGTTCATTTGGTAAGTCATTGCCAGGGTTGTACAACCATTTGTCACAAATCCATGCTAGCCCTAGATGAGCCAGCTTCACCTCTAGCAGCTTATGTGTCTGCTTCTTGGCCATAACCACCATTTTAAAGCTTAGAGGGTAGATAAAAAATCATTTCTTCTTGGTTGGTCCTCTGCAAAAAGTATAGTCAATAATTGATACTTGGCCAAAACATTTCGAGGGCCAACACCTAATTTGTGAGACATACTAGAAGCCGAAATGGTTCCTGGATAAAGCCACACATTTGAATGAATGTGAAATCTTCTCCAAGAAACAAGTCGCATTTTAGAGTGAAATTCTACATATACTCTATCTGGTCTGAGGTGAGCCGATAAATACTGCCATCCTCACTCAAATCCTGCAAAATTGAAGTCAAGAAATAATCCGAAAATGCAAAATAATCATAAGTTGAGGAGAGGAGAGAAGTCCATACAGAAACTAGCCTTCTTCTTCCCTTTTCATCAAATATAGCCAACCTCACATGTTTTTTGAAGAAGTTAGGGTTCTGATGCAAAAACATATGGGCGAGGAAAGAAGGAAACCTAAACCTCTATTGTATTATGTATTCCCTTATCTAGCTCAACATCTCCTTGATGATGAATTCTATGAAGTCATACTAGAAAAGGGAATGTTGCCTACACAACTAGAATCCCAAGCCCAGTTGAAATTCCTGAACACATCTATTGATGTCCAGGCCACAAACAAATGCCTTCATTGATAAGGCATCCTACATGTTTGCAGGGAAAGCATTGTGCGCTGTCAGAATCTGTGGTGGATTTTTATGATCTTCCTTGGAGTTTTTGGTTTCTTTGTTATAAAAATCCAAAGAAAAATCTCTGGTTTTCCATATTTTCTCCCTCTTTTTTGGATTGAATGACTCCATCTTGTCCACTTTGGAGCTTTGTTTAGGAATGTATAGCATGATCCAAATAGATTTTGGGAAAATATAAACTCTCAACTCCCAACCCTTGATGGTGTTGGTATTTGGGTTGAAATGATTAATGGCCTTGTCGACTAGCTCCAGGCAGTGGGGCACAAATGGGACCATATACTATGAAAGTCCATTGAACCATTACTTCTATGCCAAAGAATCTAGGTCACTATTTTCTTCATCCTCTCGCATGCCACCTCCCTAAGAGTCTTAGGGTTCTTTTCAAGGATGGAATCATGAATGTTATCCCATTCCTCCTTTATTTGGCTCTAGCATCTATGGGTTTTTTCTGTTTTGGGGCTCACATGTTTACCCACTTAAACTTCTTTGGTATCCCAAGCGAAGCGTAAGAGATGTCTTCAAAGATATAGATGGTTGGTATTGCACTCATGGCATCAAACAAAATTTGTGTTGCTTCACCTTTTTCTTCTATCTCAAGGGTTTGGGCCATTTATTCTTCTTTGCAAACTTCTCCTCAAAAAGCACACTGGTTTGGTATGATTGAAACCTAAAACACTATACAAATCTCTATGATAAACGTAAACCCATATGAATTCTTTCCTTTTGTTTTGGGTTCAACTCACAACTAAGCAGTGAATCTCCTATAGCTATTTCTCTGCACTTAGCTACTTTGCAGCTATTTTGCACCACACTTGGGTTTTCTCAGCAATTCTACGCTCAAAATTATTTTGTGTACTCAGGAATCTTTCAACACCGTTTAGCTTTTATATGCAACACTTAGATTTTTTCTTTGATTTTTTTCCTTAAAGTGGTAGACAACGGTTTATTTTTTGCATTAAATTTGACATGTACCGCCAAATTTCTTGCCCATGCAAAATGAATTACTTTCCCTTTTGAAAAGACAAAAATTCATAATGACATTAGTGATCACATCCTTCGGTGCAATAAGAAATTGAGCCGATGATTGAAAGCATATGAACCTTTCGCATGCTTTGGAAATTAATATCTTGAAAGAATGATTAAGCCCCAAATGCAATGAGTACCTTGAAAAGATTTGAGTCCTACCTCGAAGGTCAAAACATGCTTGCATCGTGACACCTCAACACTCATCCATATGAGCGATCACTTGGCGCTACCACCAACTTGACCTAATTAATTACCCTTCCCTAATCTCACACACAACAATTCGTACATGGTGAATGCAACTGGTGGGAAATTCGAGCTGGCCTTTGGTGGGATTTTTGAGTTGGTACTCGATTAGTATCAGGCTTATGACATGAAGCTACCTAAGATATTTCTATAAATAGGCCCTAAGACAGTATAAAAATCACACTTAGAAATTAACAAGAATTGGTATTAAGTGATTGGATAAAATTAGAGTTAGGCAGATGAGTAGAATTTGCATTAGGTAGTTTGAGGTGAGCTTATAATCATGAATACCCGAATTAGGCTAGTTTGCAACAAGTCTCAGACAACATTCCTAGGTGAAATCTTGAATAGGTGATTGAAGAGAATGACCAAGAATAAGAATTCATTGGCTATCATAGCCATGAAGTGGGTGTTAGGCTAAGATTGCATGGAATATGAAGATAAGTACAAAGTCAATATCGACGTCTCTTCTCATTTTGTCACATCTATGCTTGATATCCAAGTTCCCAAGCCAATGATTCTTTGCCTCGTGCTGGAAATCTTCCCAAAGCGCTACTTAGGAGACCTTGGGGAGATTATGGGTAATGCAGTGTATGTCTTGGGCATCTCCATGATGAGTGATGTCCAAAAACACATTGAAGAAGATGCTATGGTGTTGTTGGTTCCATTTCTAAGTGGGTTTCACATCCTTTCCCAAGTTGAGAACCATTAGAGAACCACCCGTGCTTGTCATTTCTTGTTGCGCTACTACAACGTGGTGTTCTTTTATGAAATGGAATGGTATATTGACTTCAGGAACCTGGTGTTCCCTCCACCACTGGTTGTCGCTGTTGTGAAATTTCCTACCACTATGAATGATGTTGTTGATAACAACCTGTTGTTCCTGCCAACAATCCTACTATTGATGAAGTTGTCCTAGATGTTGTTGATGATGCTCCCACTACTCCTGCTTGAGACTGAAGACCCATTTATGTTTCAATAAATTAACATTTTGTTGATCCATTTTTGTATATATGCTTGGTAAAAGGCTTTACCATACATATATATGAAGAAGCTGCAGAATATATATAGATATAATTTTAAACATATGGCCTTAGAGCCATTTTGAAAATGTATTTATCAAAGCATATATATAATGAATATACTACTTATACTAAATTTCCTCTCTCTTTTTCATGTGGTTTTGCAATATGGGTTACTTCAATTTTCTACACGAGTTCATTTTTCTGCTTCATGGGTTGCAAGTTACCTCTTTGTGCTTCTTGCAATAATGGGTTATATCTATTTTCCTAGTCCCTTGCACTGTGGAATTTGTTGAAAGACCGGATGACAAAAAAAAAAAAGGAAAATATTTACCATACTTACATATTTACACTAGCGAAATAATACTGAAGCTTAATTAAATAATTTTAGGTAAATTTCATTAACCAGAATACCCATTGCTTCCTGATCCATGTTTTCTAATTCAAATGAATTGTGTTGTTTGCACTCAATTATTTTGAAAGGGCCTTCCCATAGATTGTCTAACTTTCCATGTTGGCTAGGCTTCGCGACCCTTTCATTGAACTTTAATACTAGGTCCCCATACTTTAGACCTTGGTCTGAGGTTTTCTTGTCGAACCATCTCTTAACCACCTACTAGCGGTTGGACATGGCTGTCAGGGCTTTTCCTCTTTTTTCTGCACTTCCAACAACTTGGCCAACCAAACCTCCATGGTTCCATTTTCTTCAATTTCCAGGGACTTGAGCAACTGTAGTGCAGGAATCTCCATAAAAATGAGCAATAGCACTTCCTTGATGTATACTAACTTGTATGACAAAGTATTAAGGAATTTCTTGGGAGTTATGCGGTCTACCCAGAGCATTGCTCGAAGGTTCTTATTCCATTCTCTCTAATGTTTCGACCCAATCCTTTTGATGAGTCGAACTAAATTTTTGTTAGTTGACTCGGCTAGGTCGTTCCCTTATGGCTAGTAATTTGATGATGTTTTCAAGAATATGTCATGCACAAGTGTGAATTGACATACCTTAGAGCCTAGGAAAGCCTTGGTGTTGTTAGAGATGAGTCTCTGTGGCCATTAGAATCCATTTATGTCATGTATTGGAGGAAGGATTGATCATCCTAATCAAATCAAGGCCCCATTGTATGGAAGGTTCATTAACCACTATCGGGTTGAGAGGCATTGCAGATTTTTTCATCCTTGGCGCGAAGAATTGGAATTCCTTGCAAACTTTCACCAAAGAGTATGAGTCATTGCATAGCGTGGGCCAAAAGTACCCAACACACACGATTTTGATGGTTGTGGTCTTTGCAGAGAAGTTTCCACCCGCATGACTATTGTGGAAAGTGTCGATGATCTTTGCTTGCTCCATGGTAACACACTGTAGTAGAACGCCATTGAAATTCATTTTGAAGAGGACCCCTTCAATAAGTGCATATCCACTATTCTGTAGTTTGTAGAATCTTCTCTTCTGAGAAGGAAAACCCAATGAATATTTACTAGTATGTATGAACCTTGTTTTGTTTGCTAGACAACAGCCTTCAAACTCAGGTTCATTGGTTAGAACAAGCTTAGGTTGCTCTTCTTTGGTCACCATTACTTCATCTTGTGCCAAATACTCACACAACCCTCTTCCTCAGATGGTCTTTCTAGGCTTGACCTCAATATCATACTCGAGGATTTTCATGATCCAATTGGCTCTTTTTTCATCTCTCCTCCCATGATATACTCCCACACACTAGAATGTGTGACATTCACAATCACCTTGTTGCAAGCTATGAGGTGTCAAAACTTCTTGAGCCCCTTAATAATGGAAAATTCTTTCCTTTTGATGAAGTTGTAATTCGTCTCATAATTTTTTAAAGTCCAGGAGTGAAATGCTATCAAATGTTCTCCCTTTTCTTCATCATCTTTCTGAGTCAAAACAATAGCTATGCTGGACTCACTTCTAAATACATACATTATAAATTAATTTAATAGGCCTAGATTCACCATCATATGAGTTGAATAAATAGCATCCTTAACCTTCTCGAAGGATTCTCTAGATTCTTTTGTCCATTTGAATAATTGATCCTTTTTTAGCATCAAGGTGATTGGTCTAATTATCCCTGCAAAATCAGAAATGAATTTGCTCACAAAATTTAACTTTCCTAGAAAGGAATGAACTCCCTTCTTATTGACTACAAGAGGAAGCTCTTTTATTGCCTTTACCCTCTCTAGATTGATTGCAACTCCATCTTTGGACACTACATGTCCCAATAGTTTTCCTTGTGACACTCTGAAAACACATTTTTTCGGGTTCAAGGATATCCCAAACTCGTGGCATTTTTTGAAAACCTTTTCAAGGTGATAAAAATGACCATCCTTATGTTTGGAGAACACTATAAGATCATCCAAGTAGATTAGGATAATCTTGTTGATCAATTCGCTAAAAGAGATATCCATTTCCCACTGGAAAGTGGCTCCCACATTTGAGAGGCTAAAAGGTATTTTAGCATATGCAAACATTCCCCACTTGGTAGTGAACATTGTTTTGTGTTTATCTTCTTCTTTGACCTAGATTTGGTTGTACCTAGAGAAACCATCGAACAAAGAAAACATCTTCGATCCTGCCACTTTTTGCAAGATTGACTCCATAGAAGGCAATGGGTAGTGGTCCTTTAGGGATGCTCTATTCAGGTCCCAAAAATTAACACATAGGTGGATGTCTCCATTCTTCTTTTAGACTGGGACTAGGTTGGATACCCATGTGTAGTGTTTGATCAAGAAGCCAAATTGGGATTGAATTATCTTTATCAACTCCTGCGCCATCACAGTTTCAATCTTTGGATTTACTAGCCTTTGCTTTTGGTGGATAGGATTTGCACCTTATGTCTTCTCTATTATATGCTGGATAATGTTGAGATAATATCCCTTAAAGTCATCATATGACCAGGCCACTACTCCATACTTATCGTAGAAGTTGATGAGCCTTTCTTTATTATGATGTGAGACATCCTTCTTGACTTTGAGATTTTTTCCATCTCCAACCTGAAGGTCCGTATAGTCACTTTTGTCTACCACAAAACTCCTCTTGTCATTTATCGCATCGTCATAATCGAAGAGGTTTTCAAGAGTGACCAGCCCCTTTAGAAGTTTGTTAGACCTTAGCTAAATGATTTTTCCATCATAGGCCTCGAAAATCTTTGGTTGGAGTTGGTTGGTGAACTCTCTCAATTGTTGGATGAATGAGGTGATGTGTTTTTTGCTATCAAACACTTGCCAACTCTGATCATTGTCAAGAATTGGAGGCCGAATGATAATTTGCACATAGTGTTTGCTATGAATTAGGTTAGAGGTAGGATCAAACTAAGATCCGATTATGGTCATGTGATCCACATCAAAAAAATTTCTTGGGGCACTATCTAGATGTTGAAGGCTTTGAAGACCTCAATCAAGTCCCAGACTCAATTTCTATAGGATCGCATGCAAACATTCTTGGTTGTGGAAATCCCTTGGACTTGATTTATTGCTAGTTTGAAATCTTTGAATACCATTAATTTCTTGATTCCCATCCACTCCACAAGGCTTAGACCTTGCACTAGGCCTTAATATTTAGCTTCTTTATTTGAACAAGAAAACTAGAAGTGGAAGGATCTCAGTGTCTTTTCATTGTGTGGGGATATCAAACATATCCTAGCTCCTACACCAACTTTGCATCTTGCACCATCAAAGTACAATGTCCACAACTCTGAGGCTTGATCGACTGTAGGTTCCTTTACCACCTTTGGGATCACTTGATCTTCGACATAGATGAAATAAATGCCCAATCCAGTGGCATGGTAGTTACTAAAAGGATTTATGTCTATATATTCACTCAACATGAGCTCTTCTTCATTGGTCTAGTTTCTAGTCACTTTTTCATCCTCTAGTAGCTTAGTGCAATACATTTCCTCTTTGGTGAAGAATTATGGGTAGCCTCAAAGTTGATCATAGCCTCATCAACCACATGCTCTAAATGCAGGGTTTTTGATATTGTCTTCATTTTAGTTTCATGCTTGGTCCTTAAGATTAGGTGAGATCAGTCTAAACAAAGATACCCACCTATTTTTGAAGTGAATTCCCGAGATAGGCATAGGCCAAACATGGGAGGAACATCTATGATCACAGTATCTTGTGGAACTATGATGCTAGGGAAGGAGAATAACGTTGAGGGGAGGTCTTTGATGACACCTATAGTTTCAACTTTGTTCCCATCAAGCTGCATAACCCCCCTTTTAAAAAGGTTCATAGTTGAGTCCTGAGGATTCAACTATTTGCTTAGGAATGACTATGGTGCTAGCACTAGACTGTATCATAGAATTGTGCAATAATTTCTTCCCCATAATAAGGTTTAAGAAAAAGATCTTGGGTTTCAACTTCTCTTTAACTTCAGTAGAGGCTTCCTTTGCGCTATTTGTGAGAATTTTGGCTGAAGGTGATGGGTCAACAAATTTTCCCTTGAGTGATTGCTCTGTTGGCTCAATAACTGCATCTTCTCAGAGGGCCTTTTGTAGCAAGTACTTCTATTTTGGAATAGCTAAGATATCCCAAAGGGACATGTTAGCGGAGGATTTTTTCAATTGTTCCACCTTGTTGAATGGCAATGGATTTGAAGGATTTTATTCTTTATTCCTGGTTATAACAATCTCCTTTCATGGTTGAAGTTGTTGAATAATTGTAGAGGTACTAGGAGTCTGGTTAGAGGCACTTGTATATTGTGGAGTGAACGATTCGCCTGTGAATCTCCTTTTTGAGCGAGTGTTGTAGTTGGACTACATTTGCGGGGTCTTTGATGTGGATGCCTCATATGTGAATACTGTCTCTTCTCTTTCCATCCATGAGAAGAGCACGTGGTTGTGAGCTATGTTGTTTTCTTGTTCCAAGGACATTCCTTGCATTTTCCATTTATGGAGAGGCATATGTATAACCTCCTGAACTTGATGCCACACCTTGGCTACGTTGTTCTACCACTTTCTATTATAAGTTTCCACATGGACAATTTCAGGGCATATGTGCGCCACCGCAGGGGAAGCACCAGGTATTTACATCTTCAACAAGGTTGTTCTACCCTACGGTCAACTCTCTACTTGAGCTCAGGTGAGCATTCTACAATAGAGTAGGCATTGGTACTATTCGATTGGTCATTTGAGCCTACAAATTTATGCACGTACCTCCTTGGTATTGGTTCTGCTAGTAGGAGGGTCTTCCACCTTGATATTTTTGGTAGGTTTCCCTTCGAGATGCAGACTAGTTGCACTTAATGGTAATTAATTCATTTGAGATACTTCACAACAACTCTTTAATGTCGTTCATCTCATCCCTTGAAGGATTAGATGTAGAAGTGACATTTTATAGCGTGTTGGGATATGTATACATAGATTAGGGAGGAGAAGGTGCACTGGTAGATGCTATTTCCTGGTAGGAACTGATATGTCTAGAAATATAGGCATAATAGGCCAAGGCGATAGCTTTTCGGCATTGATCAGGTTGTTCTCTACTTTGATTGTGATGATGTATGCATCTGGTAGAGTGGTTCTACCAAGGGACTGAATCATCATCAAGATGTCAACATTGATGGATTTTAAGTAGAACATGAATGCAAACTCCACCGGTGGGTGAATAGCAGCCTGGATCCTCTGCCAAGTTATGTGGAATCAAGAATTGAAGTTAGTCATGGCTTCATATGGGGCCTACTTTATGGTTGCTAGCTAATGGTATAACAAAGACTGATCTCCGTCATTCGATAATCTTTCGTTGAAAGGATCTTCGAGTTGATCCCAGGTACCGATAGTGTTAGCTTGTAGAGTGAGGTACCAATCTAGCACCTTTCCCTTAAAAGAGGCTATGACAAACCTTAGTGCTATATTTTGATTGGTAACACCATGCACCAAACACACGTCTACCACATCTTGCAGATGTTCGGAAGGTGTTTTTGTGACATCACCAGTGAATTTTAAAATAGATTTTAAAGTAGAGGCTAGGATAGGGGCCCAGACGATGGGTGCTACTGGTGCTATAAGAGGGATTCCAACATCCCATGCCACATAATTTTTGTTTGCAATAGGAAACATGGCTAGTGGAGGGGTTGAAAAATTCACTAGACGAGTTCGAGTTCGTACTGTTACTAGCGAAGGCACTAGCAAGCCAGGGTTATTCATTGTTTGGGATCTACTAACAAGTCGATGGCTCATATGCCCACTTTAGGTTTGAGTAAATTTAAAAGTCCCATCGAGTATGCCAAAAAAATAAACTATTGATACCAAAAATTGACAAGCATCAGCCTTATGGGAAACTTAGTTAAAGGGGGGACCTATTGCACTAAACTGAGTAACCTCTGAGTTTTTAAAGAATTTGGATTCTTCTATAATTTGGGGTTTAGAATGGGAGAAGCATATATATAAAATAAAGATCTAACTAAGGTGATGCACCAAATTGTAGGTGTATTCAGGCATAGTAAACCTCCCTTTTAGACATGGTTTAAATGTCGTTCAACAATTTTCTATGTCCTAGAATAATAAAAATCATAGATGGAAAACCTGAATAGTTTATAAATTAACATAAAATAACTCTCATACACATTTAATAAAAAGAAGAGTCCAATACATGGTATGAATCAAAAAAATTATATTGAAATCATAGAAGTTCTATAAATAAACTATCCAGTACAAAAATGGCATTGTACAATGTTCTATCAAATAGCTAAGAAACAAAAAGGATGAACAATAGCACAGTCTGTGAGTAATATAATAATCTAAAACAATTCAAAGGCCTAGTGTCTTTCCCCTATTTTCCTATAAGTTTTGAACTCATTTTCAGAAGGAAGAAGTAGTATATATAGATAACAATCCCACCACCTAGCGGACTAGTAATAGAAAATATTCCTCGATCATGAGCAATGATGCCCAGAGTAATGATTTCCCTTGGTTTTTGCAATAAAAAAATATTCAATCCATGAATGTGGTTGCTTTCAAAATAGATGCATCCCCTCCGAATGATGGTAGTGGTCCCAACAAAACCCTGTGCAAACATGTGTCATTCACCCATGAAGGTATTTAGAACATGTGGCAATATGGCGGGGCACATTGCTCACTCCTTCCTTCTTCTCGATGAAGTCCCCGTAGAAGAGACACATGGTGACAGGTCGGTGTCAGTGGTTCATTCCTCCCTCCTTGTGATGAAAACCTACATTGTGAAGAGACGTGGAGGTATCCTCCACTAACGGTACTAACTGTTTGGTCTGCAAAAAGTGTACGCGGACCAATGCTATGTGGCACTCAAGCGGGGCCCGATAGGGAAGCAAATAGAAGTAGCCTTAAAGTTCTTGTGGTGTTGACACGTGTACGCATGGCGGGAGTCGTTAGAAGAGTGAAGGAAGAAATTTTTGTGAGGAGCGTATGGCGAACACATGGTGACATCGGATGAAGATTTGCAAAAAGGAGCTTGATGATGTTCAAATAGATGAGGTGCGGGCCGGTACTTAGCAAAAATAAAAACCACCCAGAGGGAGCTCGAGGAATTTTTTATCCACAAAACTAAAGCGGAATTGCCAATTCAGTGTCTGGATTATAATGTGGTTATGATAAATGGAAGGAATATGGTATTTTTAGCCTATGGATTGAGATTTAGGTGTTGGATTTCTAAACTAAGGATTTGGGCACCACTTTTTTGGGTAGTTTTAGCTTGTGGTTTTCTAATTACCATTTGGTGGTTTCATGTACTTGATCTCTTATATATTAAATTATTGAGATGAAGGTTGAGAGTGATGGTTTGGTATATATTGTTAAGCTTCCATAATTCCTCTAAATCTCTAGTTGGTGATACTCACGTGAAGGCTTCCTTTGTAAGTGGATTGTAATTACATTTTTTACTAATACTTTAGTCTACTTTGAAGTGTGGTGTTTTTCTATCAAATGGGTTTTCCTCACTTACACTTGTATTATGGTATATTATTTATTTTGTGTTTGTAAGTGTTTATTTTTTGTAATTATTAGAATATTAAAATTTGTACAAAAATATCCTTAGAATTTTTTATGTGGAAAAGTGTCATTACATACCTTACTTCCTTTCATTTGGTATTAAATCCAAATCACCTTAGATTCTAAGTTTTGGGTAGAGTTTTTTCTTTTCTAATATTTATTTGAGTGGGAGCTTGTGCAAAGAGTTTTGATCTTATTATAGGAAGAGATGACAAGCACATCAAAGATAGAGATGGAGAAGTTATAATGCACAAATTTTGAGTTGTAGAAGCTTAATATGGAGGATGTTCTCATAGACTATGATATGTAGGTTGTAGTAACTGGATCCAAATTTGTAGCTACATCATAAGAAGACTAGGAAAATATGGATAGAAAAGTAATGGGTCTCATTAGACTCAATTTGACTAATTTTTTTTTAGAAAGTATTTTTTTGGATTTGACTATGTAGATTTTTTTACCAATATTTCAGATAAAACTCTATGATCCATCATTAGGGTATGAAAGTAAGAGAAGAGAATTGTGAATGTTCATGAAGAGACAACCACAATAATCTCTTGGAATAAGCTTGGAGAAATTTATTAGGCTAAATCCTTGGTGAATAATATTTTCTTGAGAAAGAAGTTGTATACCCTTAGGGGAGGATGGTAGGTCTATGATTGAACATTTAAATTCCTTCAATATGGAAGTTACCTAGCTGCACTCCATGGGAGTGAAAATGGAGGATGAGGATAAATGTATGAATTTTTTGTGCTCCTTGTCAAATTCATGTGACCACTTGGTTATGACCATTGGGAGCACTACCACCAAGTTTAAGATGCACAAAAGTGGTTGCATGTTTACTTTTAAATAAATGAGAATGAATACTTCTAAATCAACTAAGAAGGCCCTATCAGTTTGTGGAAAATATAAAGAAAAAGGAAAGAAGGAAAAAAAATAATATAAATTTAGATACAAATCATTTGGGAGATCCAAATATCTTAGAAATTTCAAGATCAAATTTTGGAACTATGAAAAAACTAGGCATCTAAGAAGAAACTATAAGGAGGATAAGAATAATAATATAAATGTGGATTCTAATGATGATTCTAAGAGATCCTCCTAGGGTGAAGGTGATTCTTTCATTATTGTCTTGGATACTCATGTATTAGAAGGTGTGTGGTTTGTAGACTTTAATACCTTTTTTCATATGATCTCACATCAAGGTTGGCTTACACAATATGGAGAATATCATAGTAGGAAGGTGTCCTTGGAGATGATTTTAATTTGAATATTATTTTCCATGGTAAATTCCTAGATAAATTATTTTATGTATGAGTGAAGGGGATCAATGGCTTATTGCATATTCTTGGTTTTTCATAAAACATACTTTCTTTAATAAATTGAATTATTTAGGTTTGCACGCTTTTTTCTCAAGTGGAGGGTGCAAGATGGTTAGAGGATCTATGGTTCTCACTAAGGGTATTTGATTTGGAATCTATTTCAGATAGATGCATGAATGGTTAGTGTAATAATTTTTCTATTCATGTAGTGAAAATATCCACACAATCGTTACCTTCACAATTGGAACAAACAATAAAGAGGTGTTTTATATCTATTTTGGATGGTCATGGTACCTAAGGGTGCTTGTGCTTTGGAGGCTAATATAACAATAGATAAAATTATTTTATGACACTAAAGGATGGGTCACATGGGTGAGAAGGGTTTAAGGACCCTAAAAAATTAAAAAAAAACATTATTGAAGGGTTAAATTATTGTAAATTAAATTTTTTTTTTGTGAATATTGTGTATATGAAAAATAAAATAACATTCAATTTTACTCTAGTTCTCATAAATATTTTGGGGTGTTGGATTTAATCCATCTTGATTTATTTGGTTATGTTATTGTTCCTTTCCAAATATATATATTATGTTTCTTTCATTCATGATTAGAGTAGGACATTTTTAAGATTTTAAGGCTCTTGTAGATAGTAAAATTGGTAAGAAGATTAATATTTTGAGGACTAATAATGGTGGTGAGTTTTTTCACCATATTTTTATAGAGTTTATAAGGATCATGAGATAAAAATATATATTACAAATCCATACACCACTCAATAAAATTGAGTTTTAGAAAGAATAAATAGGGGGTTGATGAAGAGGGCTAGAATTACACTTAGTGGGGCCATCCTAAAATAAAATTTTGGTGTATAAGTAGTTTCCATTATTTTTTACTTGGTTAACAGTCTCCTGCATCAAATCTTGTTGATAAGACATTATGAAGGCATGGTCGAGTAAAAGTCCCTCACTGAGATTTTTTTGAGTCTTTGGTTGCAAGGCATATGCACATATGCATAGGTAGAATCAATAAAATTTGAAGAACAAGGTTGTAAAATATATATTCATTACGATGTTGGTGTGAAAGGATACAAGATTTGGGACCATGTGGCTAAGAGAGTTTTATATAGTATATGTTATCTATAGATAAGTCGAGCCTTCTTTTAGGTTGAACAAAAATACCATGAAGTAACTAAAGAGGAGGAGAGATTAGATAGTTTAGAGAGTTTTGAAGAAGAATAAATTCCCAACTTACTCATTGAGGAGTTCCACTTGGAAAAGATAAAAACCAAAAAATATACTCCGTGTGATTGGAGATGTATTTTTTTTTATCGATGAGCCTAGCATTGTAAAGGAGGTCATGGGTATGAATGATGAAAAGTCTTGAAAGGTGGTCATGCATGAGGATATGAATTCTTTAAACAAAAATAACATATGGGACCTAGTACCTTCTCCTAATGGAAAAACCATGCTGGATGCAAATGGGTTTAAAACAAATTAGGGTATGATGATAGAGTTGAGAAGTATAAGGAAAGATTGGTTGTGAAGGGTTATTTTTAGGTTGAAGGAATATATTATGGTGATATTTTCTCCCTGGTATAAAGGTTGACATCTATTCATTTTTTATTACTTCTTGATGTAGCATATGATCTTGAGGTTGAACAAATAGATATGAAGGTTGGTTGGACTCAATCTTGTAGTGTCAAAATTTTATTCTATCCCATCTCATTGTTGTGCACTTGACCCCATTTTTTTTAGACTATAGAAATCAAGTAGCACAGGCCCCTATAAACTGTAGTGTGCATGGTAAAAATTTTAACGTGACCGGCAGCGCTAGCATGACACACACTTCGGTACCACATGGGTGGGGGAGACTAGACCTCATGACCAACCTCCTGCAATAGGAAAGATTTATCCAACTAAGCTAGGGCCCCCACCCCAACACTTGACCCCATTTAATCACTATTGATAACTAATATAATAAATCATTTCACATTGGGTTCCCTTGTGATATGTTCTTGTGGTTAATGTTTCTTAAGTTTTAGGGTGGTGGTGTATTTTTTCTTCCTTGACAGGTTCCCAAATCTTTGTGAGACTTGTGCACTCTTGCACTATGCCATGGGGCTTAAGTTCCCCTAGAACCACACTCACCCCCCTTCTAATATCTCATCTTATGTTCTTTTGGATCCCACTTGCATGGATGAGCTTAGGACTAAGGGATAATTTTCTAAGGTTCCCAATCCTCATTAGTCCTAAGTTCCTATTATTTCTTCTATCTCAAAGTTATGAAGCTCCTTAGAACCTTGAGACCCCTTATCCCTACCTTTTGTGTTCTCTTCCCCACTAGGTGAAAAATCGTGAACATAAATAGGACCTTATAACCTAGTTCCAAGGTCCAAGTTCCTCCAAATGCATCGACCCCACAAATTATTCTCTCCCCAATTCCCATGGCTACTTGCTTCTTTATCCTATCCTTACCATTGAGCTCAAACCTCTAAGATGACTCCATACCTTTCCATGAAGTTCTTGGTGACAGGTTCACCTATGCCTTAGTCTACATAGTTTCTTTTTCCTCAAAATCTCCTTAGTCTTAGTCCTTTCTCCCTCCCTAGATCCATGATTTAATTATTTCCACTAGTACAAAAATAACAATATATGACTAAAAAGCTATTAAAAATTTCTTATAAATTTATGAACTTGGTCATGTGACCATTACTATTTTATTTCTAGTCATTTATAATTGACGACTAAACTATTTTTAGTCATTTATTGGTTGTTTTGATTGATCGATTTGGTAGTACATTTAGTCATTGATTGTTGTAATCTGGTCACTTATTCAATCATTTTTTATTCACTAGTATATTTAGTCATTGATTGTTGTAATTTGGTCACTTCTTTAGTCATTTTTATTCACTGATTTATGTCTATTGGTAGTTTATTTAGTCATTAATTTTAATCATCATTTTGATCAATTTGGTAGTATATTTAGTCATTTTTATTTCACAGGTCATATATTTAATCATATTTATTCACTGTTCACTAATTTCTATCAATTGGTAGTATATTTAGTCATTTTTATTTCATAGGTCATATATTTAGTCATGTTTAGTCACTATTCATTGATATATATCAATTGGTAGAATATTTAGTCAATTTAATTATTAATTGATGTCAATTAGTAGTATATTTAGTCATTTTAATTGAGTGATATTTGAGGATTTAGACATAAAACACAAAAATAAATATCAATCATCAATTGCACACAATAAGACAACCATTGAGAAGGAGAAATTGATGAACATTATTAATAAAAGAAAGGTGTTCTAGTTATAGCTTAGAAATAGAGTATTACAATTTTTATTTTCAATCACAAGATTGAAAATCTGAGTTACAATATTGCACAAAAATGTCTGCAAGGAAGAAACTTCTCCAAAAAAATTCTACAATGATGGAAATGCATGCTTGGATCCCTTCAATGCAAGCACATGCCCCTTTGATCTCTTAAAAATTCTACAACTGGGAAATCTTCCTAGAGCAAGTTGTAAGGTGTAGAATCCAAGAAGGAGAGTGTTGATCGTGTCCCATATATGAAGCTCTCTCCTTCAATGCAGTCAACAATAACCCAACTAGAATATTTCCTCCTTTTATGCAATGTGCCATTTGATATGAGAAATAGGGTCTACCTTTTCCACCATGAATGAAGTTGTGCTTCAATACAACCAACAAAATTACTATTAGTCTCAACTCAGAAAGAATAAAAGTGCATTGTATATTCCAAGTTTACAAAAGTCCAAACACAAAAAAAAGATAAATCAATTAAAAAATTGTAGGAGATAGGTCACATCCACAAACATGGGAGAGCTATGCAAAATTGGAAAAAACTTCTTAGAAAATGAAGGCAACAGGGTATTTCTAGATTCAAGACTTTTACTTAATGCTATGGAATAGAAGAAAAAGAATCATTTATCTGCCACCATAGTGAAAAGTTAGCAATTGCATTTGGTTTGTTAAACATGGTCCCTGGTACAATTATTAGAGTTGTTAAGAACCTTTGAGTATGTTCTGAATTTCACACTACATCTAAATTCATCTCCAAGATCATTGCAAGAGAAATTATTTTGAGAGATGTGAACCATTTCCATCATTTTAAACAAGGACAATGTTCTTGTGGAGAATATTGGTGATGCTATATGAAACAATCTAAAAAATAGCCTTGCACTATAATAATGTGCACTACATCAGATATCCAAAGGGACATACATCAAAGCATAACAAGAAGGATTTTTTTGTCATATGTTGTAGTTACAAGTGCCCTGCTAGACATACATGAAAATCTAAGGGATTTTTTTTATGGCCAGACTAATAAAATCCTATTGTAGGGGATACTCCAAGTACACGTGGCCCAATTCTAATGACAATTGTTATTAAAGCTAAAAAAATAGCTTTGGATGTTATTAGTGTGTCATTGATATTGAATCATGGACTATATTGCCTGATACCTTATGACTATCAAAGATCTTGTATCAACAGAGATATATGGATCTTGTTGCCACTAATCTACCCAAAGAAAGTCATATGCTAATATTTGACTTATGAAATATACTTAGATATTTGATTTCTTGTTTCATGTGCCTCCAAATAGGTGCACCAGATCCTTGAAGGGGATTAACACAGATTTATTTAACAAGAAAAAGAGACCAATTCTATATGATTTTTCTTTATAATTCATCCCAATGTTGATAATGATCAATCTCAACTTTGCCAAATACACGACATCATTAACTAATAAGTTCTTAAAAAATGTTAGGATGTGCTCTTCCAAGGGACAAACCTCTCCAAATTTTCAAAAGAATTACAATTTTTTTGAAAATTTGAAGAGGTGTGTCCCTTGGAAGGGTGTATCCTAACATGTTTTTAAGAACTTATTAGTTAATGATGTGTATTTTGCAAAGCTAACATTGATCGTTATTAGCATTGGGATGAATTATAAAGAAAAATCATATAGAATCAGTCTCTTTTTCCTATTGAATAAATCTGCATTAATCCCATTCAAGGATTTGGTGCACCTATTTGGAGGCACATGAAACAAGAAATCAACATGATTAGTGGTAGATAGATCTTAATCATTGTTTTCAACTTTTGAGATATTTTCAATGTTATTATTGATAGATGGCTCTTGATCATTATCTACAACATTTGAGGTAGATATTGTTGATTTTGTCTTTGGTAGATGGATCTTGATCTTTGTTTTCAAATTTTGAGATATTGTCAATGTTATCATCGATAGATGGATTTTGATCATTATCTGCAACATTTGAGGTAGAAATATTGTTGATTTTGTCATTTGTAGATGGCTCTTGTTCTTTGTTTTCAACTTTTGAGATATTGTCAATGTTTTCCATTGTGGTTGAACCTTTAATGTTGTCTTCAATAGGTATTTAATTTTAATCAATAAGGTCTTGGATGATATTTTTGAGCTCTATACATTTTTTTCATTGTGCGACCCTTGATTTTGTGGAGCTCACATCGTTAATACTCATTATACCAAGGGATTTTAAAGTTTGGTTCACCATAAGTTAGATTGTCATTGATTTTGATAAGGTCCTGTTGTACTAGTTTGTGCATGATTACCTCTAAGGTCTCTCCCAAAGGGGCGAATTTCCTTCTTGGTTGGTAATATTTCCTCTATGGCCTCTCTTGATTGTTTTGCTCTTGATTTTGTTGTTGGTTGTTTGATTGATTGTTTTGGTAACCGAGTTAATTTTATTTTGTAACTATAGGGTTATATTATCAGTAGGTGTGTTTGTTTGGTTTGGAAGGATACTATAACCTTGTTGTCTAATGATGTTTGTTTGGTCATAAGTGGGTTTTTGTGAAGGCGTGGACCCTTGATAATCATGTTGTGTATAATGAGGGTTAAGTCTTTTTTGTGTGTTGTAGGTACCTTGAGGGTGGGGCACACCTTGATATTGAACTTGAGGAATCCTTTGATCTTTAGTTTAAGGTGTTCCTCGATGTTGTGGAACTCATTGATACTATGTTTGAGGTACATGTTGGTGTTGCAGAGCTCCTTGATATTGCAATTGAGGTACATCTTAATATTGCATTTGAGGTACACCTTGGTGTTGTGGATTTTGTTCTGGTAATTGATGTTGTTGGTTCACTTGATGTTGTGGAAATAGACTTTGTTGCTCATATGAATCAATGCTTTAATGATGTTAGAAATGTTGTTAATGTGGATATTGAGAGGTCTGAGGATTGTCAAGATGTTGTTGATATTGTGACTCACTCTTTTAATGGTGTCTAAAGAATTATTGATAAAGTTTTCCAATTCTATTTTCAAGTGAATTTAGGGTAAGTTGATGTTGTAGATTTTGAAACCCTTGATGTTGTTGTGACCCTTGATAAGAGTAATTCAAGTAATAGATTGATGTCCCCATGGATGAGATTTTTTTTTGGTGAAATGATGTATGAAAAGTGATGTGGGGTGTTTGGTTTCCTAATGGTGAAAGATTTAACCAGTTTTCGGATCTATTTTTGATTTTCACTAGAAAATAAGGCAATTGTGACAAAATTTGGGTCAACTGTAGTGGAATTTTGGGAAATTGCGGTAGAGTTTAGGGAAAAAGCGTTAAAATTTTGTAAGTGTGCAAATGTCAATGACAACTATGGTAGATGGGTACAACTGTGCCAATGATGAAGTGAAAATGTGTTCTAGTTTGTCATAAGTGATAAAGAAAGCTAGAAATAGTGGCCAAACTAGAAAATGCGATAGGAATCTTGTCCACTGTGGAAAATTTTAGGACAAGTGTAGATATGAATTACAAAAGCGACCTCTATGTTTTTGAGACTATATAATCAGTTAGAGAAAACACACAATTTTTTTCAAAATCATTGGTTTTTTGGGTTGACTACAGCAGAAATAATGTCAAATGCATAAGAATTATATGGTAAAAGCATTAAAATTTTGCAAATGTGTAGAATTCAAAGTCAACTATGCAAAGGAGTGCAACTGTGGTGAATGTTTATTAGTGATTGTTTGCAGACAAAGAGAAAAAGCATTGGATTTTTGGAAACTACAATAGAAAATGGGTCAACTATGGTATAATTTTGTGCAAAAGTGGCCTTTGTGTAATTTGTTTCTAGTTTGAGAAAATCTTCTCCAAATTTTTGCAAGTTTGGGCTTTTTTTTCTTCAATTTCTCTATAGTTGGAGTATGGCAAGTGGTACAATAGTATTAGCATACACTTGTGTGACTTGCATGTCTATGGCTTTAAGTTGTGAAATCATGACACCCAAGCCATAGTTTCCAACATTTACACTGAGCCAATGTAGCTTGAAATTAAAGCTTTAATATTCATAAACCTTTAAGGAGATCCTTAAGGAGTGAAAATATAGGGCTTCTCTTAAAAGCATACACTAATTCAAAGGGTTTGTGATTTTGATAAACATGTTGATTGTTTGTTTTGATGTGTTCATCTTTAATTCAAGCATAAATTTTGATGTTTCAAAGTAATTGAATACATTTGGCAATTTTTCATGAAGACAAAGTACACCCTAGGGATACAAACTTCCTCCTAGATGGGATTATCTCATGCCTCAAAGGGATGATTTTACATGCAATGAATGGAGAGGTTTTTACGCTCAACCATAATTTAGACTTGGTAAGTAACTTCTCGGAATCAAAGTTCTGATGTACCACTTCATAGAATGTTTTACTTAAAAGGGGTAGCTTCTACAAACATTGGTTCTTAGTCATTTTTTGAGATAACTAGTGTCTATACATGTGGCGATTTAGTCAATTAAGAGGCCTCCCAACGCTTGCAAGTTTTTATGTATCACATGGATACTGAGGTAGACATTCGTCGGTATAGAGCATCTACACTAAGTGGGTGATGAACTTTCCTCACAGCCACAATAATTTATATAGCATACCAAAACAAAAGTATTGCTTGGGTTGCCTTTGAATTCTCTAGCATAGGATGTGTCTCAAAAGGTAGGCCCTCTAAAGGTATTCTTTGAAATGTAAACACATGTGTGAAACTCAAGATGTTTCTCATCACTTAAGATCTCCAAAAAGACATGAGGGGAGAGGATAAACACGTACTTTTCCAAACACGAAATACAAAGTATACACTTCATTGTAATATTATTTTTAAGCCCCTCGAGCGGTGCTATCCAAAAAATGAAATAAGGTGTATACAAGATAGTAGTGGTTCTTTTTATGTTCACCAAATTGAAATGTTTTGAATTTTAGACAATAACATCGCAATGTGCAAAAAAAGAATTTGATTTTTTCATTTTAAAGCACCAACCAAATTGTTTTTTCTAAACCTTATCTTAATGGTCAACAAAATAAATTGTGCATTTTTCAACAAATTGAAATCGTTTGGTCAACAAAAATCAAGCATCCTTTTTAGAGCACTTAATTGAAAGTGTTCATTTGTGGGGTTCTTTTTATCCACCAATTAAAAGTATTTTCTAACTCATAAAGCTTGGAAAAGGTTCATTTTAGAGCACCAAAAACTTAAATTTTTGCGTGGTTATTTTTATTGCACCAATTTGAAATCATTTTCTAACTTAGAAAAGATTGGAAAAGGTTCATTTTAGAACACCAATTGAAAGCATTCATTTTTGGGGTTCTTTTTATTGCACCAATTTGAAAGTATTTTCTAACTTATAAAGCTTGGAAAAGGTTCATTTTAGAGCACCAAAAACTAAAATGTGTGTGGGGTTCTTTTTAAGCACCAAATTTAAAAGCATTTTCTAACTTAGAAAGCTTGGAAAACTTTAGAATTCTTTGACCATTCATCTTCCTATAACAAATTTGTTAATTTTTTTTGGATAAACATCAGTTATACTTCTACAAATCCTACATAAACAAACATTAACACCTATCAAACATTTAGATCAAGTACTCATTAGCGTTAGAAATCAATAATTAACTTTCAACTTTCAAACTAAGCTTGACAAAGAAAAAGCAGAAAAAAACAATCAAAAGCGGCCTTTGTTAGAAAGAAAAAGTGCAAGGAAATGTCAAAAGCGGCCTCTATTTTTTAATAGAAGTGACCTAAAAATTTAATTGTGCCTCTACCAAAAATAAAAAGTGTAAGAAAATGTCAAAAGTGCAAAAAATTTCTAGAAGCTGTGTGTGAATATTTCTCTAGTACGCTTCCAAAACTTGCAACTTCAAATTTAGCTCAGAAAATTATTAGTGCTAAGGACCGTGGTCCCACTGGGCATGCCAAAATGTGTAAGAGGGCAATCTATAAGTATAAACAAGATAATTGAAATTGAATAGAAACTAATCTAACTCAAAAACAACAATCAAGATCTATGCCCATTACTCATGAAATGAAGCTTTCTAAGCTATTGAAAACAAACAATGAAATCCTATGATATCATAACGAATTCAAAAACAAAAGAAATTTTATCATCCCATTTTGGAGTGTGTTCGCGAAGATGTTGGGTTGTTCATATCAATGTGATGCCTCCATTGTGCATACCAAATCTTGAAGAACGTGTGTGCATTGATTGAATATGTGTGTTAGAAGATTTAAAAAGCTCGGTTAAGATCTTGGCATTACTTCATTGTATAAGATAGGTTGACTCTCTGATCCTTTTTTGAGAGGAAAGAGGTTTGTTATATAGAATTTATGATTTGAAATGAACGCTCTAGATCGTGTAATATAATATCTTGATCGACGGTTGAAAGATGTTGAGAGGAAATAGACAGGAACAATTAGTGCAAATTGATTACATAATTAGTGTGATTGAAGAAGTCATGTTGAGTTTTTAGTGGGATTGAGGAACATATTGAATAATCTATGGAATTGAAGAAATCATGTGGAGCAATCTGTGAAATTGATGAAATCAATTTGAGCCTTTAGTGGGATTGAAGAATAGATTGATCTACTAGGAAATAGATTGAGAAATTGGTGGTTCATAATTTGCTCAATCATTAAAGTGGGTGAGGATAATTAATTAATTGATTTAATTAATTAATATTTTTTAGTTGAACATGCAAATCAAGTTTGACTTTACAAATAAAGTGGTATTTGTTTGATTTTATTTTTCATATATTTTTTGAATAATTTATTTAATTATTCAAATTTGGGGGAAAGTGACATAATTAAATTATTATGTTTTAATAATTCAATTAACTTAACGAAATAGGATCAATTAGTGACATAATTAAATAATCGGCGTTATTTAATTAATTAGGAGGAATAAAATTAGATTAGAACTTTATTAAAATAATATTTATTTAATTTTTTAAAAATGATGAAAAAGTGAATTAATTAAATAATGTAATATTATTCAATTAATAGAGGAAATAAGGGTTTTTGATGTAAATGGTGATTTGGGATGAATTAATTAACTATGTAAAATCACTTAATTAATAGATGAATATGAGAAATGATAATAATTAAATAATAATGTATTATTTAGTCAAAAGAGTGAGAGTTAGTTAAATAGTGTTGTTTGCTAGTCAAGACAATTTTAGGTGTCTACACCTATAAATCATCTCCACCACCCTCTAACTGTTCACCAACCCATCCCCTAAATTTGTCATCCCTACCATCATCTCTCCAACCCACATCTCCACCAACATCACCCCTATCACCAACCCCTCCATCTGCACCCCCTCCATACCCCCCTCCATCATCCCCAACATCATCACCCCTTCCTCTACCTCGTCAATCCTTTTCTACTACTATTAATCTCTACCACCTCCCTCCATTCATATCCACTATTTGAACCACATTCCTCCTTAACTAGTCAATTACATGAGCCTATGACCAACCCACCATGCATCACACTTTGGAGAAGTACCTACATCTACTATATATCATATAGAAGAACTCATTTCTATAGCACTAGAGCCTCAAAATATATAATTATTGTATCATGAACCATCATTGCTCTCGAATATTGTATCTCCCATTGAGTGTGAGAAAAAATAGCCTCATAATTTGGTAAGGTCTAAACCAACACAAATTGAAATATACCCACTCTTATATGTAACTCAATGATGAGTGACATACACCCAATCAAATACTATGTCTGAAAAAATATACCAACTTCTCTACATGATCTAACCACACCTCACACTAATGCCATGGTCTTTAGATCTTCATCTACCTCATTAAAAACTTTCCACTAGTAATATAAATCACCCAAGCATCAAAGAGTCAATACACTAGTATACAATTGAACATAAGGTTTCCCAACTCCCCTCACCCTATCTATAATCATTTGTGTAACAACTATATCTTCCCATGCCCAAATGTGAAAAATCTATAGGAAAGGTTAGCTCCATTATACCTATACACAACCTTATGGATATCATGATAAAGATGAGATAAAGCATAAGGACCCCATGCATAGATGAACCCATCACTAATTATCCTTTTCATTAATCAATCCCATCCAATAGAATATCCCCTACACCTTCGGCCTGGTACCTGCACACCTCCAGCCACTTCTACTAGTAATATTAGAAGATAGTCAAATCTGATCATCGCCTCTATAGATCCATATCCCCATCCTCAACACTTAAGTCATCTATCATAAAAACTCTCCAAAGCCTTCTCACCTTTTTCAATATCATAGATAGCTCTCTCACCATGGATAGGGATCCACAGTATGCTCCAGACATCCTCCAAAGTGATAATCATCTCCCTAATGGGAAACACAAAGGTACCATGCTCACAATTCCACCACTTGACCAAAACAACCATCATTGCTCTTTGTGCTCTGATCTCGGTTATATATGTAATGTTATATAACTTGACGGCTTCAAAAATATTTTTCTCCGCCTCAATAAGGTCAACACATAAAAACATCATGGGAGGATGACACTCCAGAGACATGATGGAATCTAGATCTGCCTACAACACACATGCACACATCATCAACTTTAAAATTTATTAACTCAAAAGCACCAACCTACCAATCAACTATGCAATTACATCAATTACACCATCCTAGAGATCATTTTCACAAATAAACATCAATTAGGACAATTTTCCTATCATTTTTGCTAATATAGGCTTGATTGTGTATTTCTAAAAATGCACCAAAATACTAATCATATGTGCTAATCTACCCATCATTTACACAACTATATCAATTACAACAATCCCCCTATAAAAAACAACCTACTGTTGCAAAAATTCAAAACCCTCTATTTATTTTCTAATTATATCTTGTCATGTGTATGAATTAAATAAATAAATTTATTTAATTCTATTTATATTCTTCTAAGTGAGTCAACTAAAAAATCACTCTTTTTCACTCTCACTCACTTTTACTTCACTTATTTGTGCTCTCACTTCACTCAATCACATAATTAGTTAACTCACCAATAAATATTTTTACAAGGACACATATCATTTTCGCATTCATCATTATCTCTCAATTAATCTCATCGATTGATCCTTTTGATCATCCTCTATTGTTGATTAATAGGTGAAATCTATAAATCAACCATCATTTGAAGCCATTAATCATCCACAATCTTGCATTCAATCTATCATATTACATCAATTTTACTATTAGAGGTTATGCTTATGTTTGAAGAGAAATTCACATCAATTAATTTTACAACATATACAATGGATAAGATAAGACATTTTGTGGAGGTTTAATATAGTTCAATATTGCTTTTGATTTGATTTATTTTTCTCATGCTATATTGAAGGTGATTATTCAATGTTGAAATAGGTATTTGCATTGTATTGACCTTTTTTCAATTTCAATCTCATTGAGAGTAAAATATATTTAATTTCATAAAAAATCTAAATTCCTATTTCAAGGTGTTGAACTAATATTGTAATAACTAAAACATGAATTACTCCCCACTTTCCTAATTTTCTATACTATAGTAAACTATTAGGTTGTTGATACATAATCAAGTAACAACTATAATACTACATGAATACTATGGCTCCCTCCTTTCATATAACTTGGAAGACATTTTTTCTTTGGGTGTAGCCTAACAAAACTATTGGACTATTGCAAAAGGATAGATTCCTACCAAAGAATATTTTTTTTAGAATTTTGAGAATTTTATGTAGTTCCATAGTAACTATAAAACAACATGAGAAATTTGGATGTCTAATGATATTGATCAACATAGTTGCAATTCCAATTTAGTTTTACACAAAACTGCACAATTTAATGAAAACATTACAATCTCTTATATTCATTTGGTAACTTCAACACGAGGGAATTTACTTAATAAACCAATGGTATCATTTGTACATTCATAGGGTACTAATAAATACCCCTAATTTTATTTCTACCCCTCAAATTTATGTTATTGATATCTTCTACTTACATGAATATAATTAAAATACCTTCATTTTTAACCAAGTATCATGTGTATTTATTATTTAGTCACATTTATATATTTCTTTATTATTTATACCCTATCAACGAAGGTCACTGCACACACATACATCTAATGAAAAAATGTTTTTGATTTTCATCTTATAAATTAAACCTCTAGCTCAAAAATATAAGTTATGACAAATGTGTAATTTTATAAAGTATTGAATTGATATCATTTATAAATCTCAACCCCCAAACTCTTTCCACACCAAATCTAATAGTGATTCCCCCTAATAATAGATATAAAAAATTATAGTATACATAGTAATCTAAATTATAATAGAAGGGATTTATAGTTACTCAATGATTCGTTTAGGTAGGTTCATGGTATATTACCAAAAATCTATCCAACAATTATACTTAACTTAAATTAACTTAGCACTTGTGGTCATTATTTCCTTTGTTAACTATAATAGAGTTAGGATTAAGCAAGCACCCCTAAGATTATGAGGTTTTGACACAATAATAGACTATGTGGTGTAGAAAAAGATAATTTCATGACTTTGGCAAGATCAACATAGTGAATAATTTTTTTCTTATTGACTTGTGCAAAATTATTTGTAGAAGATTTAGAATGCTACTTATTAAGACCCCAACCCCTCATGTGCATGTTTCTTAACCACCAATAACTACCTATATCAAATTAATTAAATTATCATGTTCACCCAAATACTGAAGTAATATATTGGATCATATTTTATTTTTTAAAACCTTAATATGCATGCACACAATAAGATATTTCTTTAGAGGAAAAACCTTTGAAACTTTATCTTAACAAAATTTACAATTTTTTGAAGATCAAAATTTACACCTAATAACCTAAGACTATACACTATTTGATGTATGAAATTTTCACTAATTGCCAAAGCTAACTCCATAAGCATGACTCAATTGACAAAGTGAAACTAGAAAGTAAGCCTCGATTTTTTAATATGTTGTATTCAAATTTTCCTACTTTTCAATCTTTTAGGTTCCCCTACACCTTTGCATAAAATGTAAATGTATATGAAAACTCTATTTCCTAGCAAACACCTACTATGACTTTAAACTTTGCAAGGGAGGGGGACTAGCCAAATCAAGGCTCCAGGTCATGGAGAGTTGTGAGCAGAGGGATGCCCTAACTTACCTCACTCTAAAGGATGTTTTAGGATGAGGATCAAGAATGAAGAGAAATGTGTAGTACTTTTGTCACTCTATAGACCCAAAATTATGTTTGAGACTAGATGAGCTTGTTTTTGGAGTCAATATTGCACCTCAGAAAACTCTCTATTTGAGGATGGTATCATGGTTCTGGAATGATAGCACAATGTGTTGGTGTCTCTCTAGTGCGCTAACATCTGTATGGCCAAAAACATAAAGTACAATAGAAAGAGCCAAAAATGTACTCAACAGTCTAGCTAAATGGTTTTAACGAAAATGATAGAATGATAAAGTACAAAAAATAAGTACATAAATAATAAAATAAGTAGATGAACACAAGAGTGACAAATACCAACTCACAGAAATGCTAGTTTACCAACGAGCTCGACACACACGTCCACCTCCACCCAAAGGCTCTCAAGGCCAATGAAGGGAGAATGTAAGCTACAAACCTAGAAAATTCACCACCACCGTAACTATGGTGAAGGGAGGTCTCACAAGACTTCAAGCTCCCAACTTCTATGGTGACCTCACACTTGCAATGTGGAGTTGATGGAGTGTCAATGTTGTTGCAATGCTCATAATGGAGTGCTAGAGTGCTGGAATGAATGAGAATGTGGTTGAGAGGTTGAATGAATTACTAAGAGGATGTGAAAAAGATGAAGTGATAGTGAATAAAATGAATTTGAAGGTGGGATGAGAAGGAATAAGTTGTTTCTGGGTCGGTTGGTCAACAAAATTACATTACAATTCATCCCCAATGAGGAGTGTAACGCCTCTGCCAACTTCAGATGCGGGAATGTATAGACACTAAAAAATGTCCTAAGTCTAAGAGCATCATTTTTCCTAGTCATCATCTTCCGATAATTGAATAATTTTAATTATTCAATTATGTTCGATCATATTCCTCTATTAATTAAATAATTTTTAATTATTTAATTGATTCACCTTCTCATTTCTATCCTCATCAGTTAAATTATCTAATTGCTTCGCTAATATATCCCTTTCTCCAATAATTAAATAAATTATTTATTTAATTATTTGTCTTGCATCCATATTCAAATAATAATTATTTGACCCTTTATTCTTCTATAATTAAATAATTGATGAAATTATTTAATTATGTGTCATTCCTCCCTTTTGAATAGATAATTAAATAATTTAATTATCCATGTCTAATTTCTATCTCCTCTAATTAAATTTATGAATTTAATTAAATCCTCATTTTCATTTCCTCCAAATAATAAATTTGAAATAAACTATTTATTTGCCACTTGTCCCTCTCATCTATTTCTGAATAAATAATTTAAAACAAATTATTTATGCACCTCTTCTGGTCAAATATTCCTTGTCATTAATCCTTGTCATTGTTGTCATAGTTGTCAGCATCATATCTTTTCCATGCATGGCATATTCTGGTTGCGTCAATTTTCAACCCTTGATCTGGGCATCTTTCAAGAATATTGATCTCAACCATCCATTTCGTAACCTCTGTCTCATTCATTCTCATCCATTGATCTTGGAATCCTTCTAGAGGATTAATCTCAGCCATCCATTTGAAAGGTTGTCTATAAAAGCAACCTTTCTCCATTTTCAATTTTAACAGCCATTATCTCCAAATTTCTTGCTTACTATTTGTAGGTATTTGCACAACTTCAACAACAAATCTGAGGGAAATATTGGCATAAGAATGAATAGGAGAGACAAGAGAAGTGAAGCAACTTCAGAGGGGAGTATTTGATTTGAATGCTTTTAGCTTATTATTCTCCTTTTGTTTGTATTCTCTTGTTTTGATGAGGTTAATAGCTTAGAATTTTTTTGGCTATCACTTTATCTATGCTATTTGATTTTACCCCATCTTACATTGGTGAAACCGACATGAATCTTACAATTTTGCAGAGAAATTCGTTTGTTTTCTTGTTTGTTTTTGCTATTTTGTAGGTTACAACCAAGAATTCGCACAAAATCTCATCATCATATTTTGAGCACAAAAAAATGGGCACATGAAATCTTAAAAAATGATTATTTAGATTTTGTAGGCCTCACTTTTAGCTTTCCAAAACTTTAAACGGTTTGAAATTTTAATATGTTTTGAGAAGTTATGGTCGTTTTAATGTTCATAGCTTCTTAAGATTTAGTTGTTAAGATCCAAATTTTCTTTTGTTTATAACACTTTTGTTGTGCAGGATTTTTCTGTGTTTTGAAGGTCTATGTCTTAGCTTTCCATAGATTTTTACAGATTAAAATTTTGTTTAAGTTATCACTATTTTAGCTTCTTGTTTTTATTCAATTTTTTTTGGTTTACTAATGTTTTGTTTTCAACGTGTGGCTTTCATCAAGAAGATCTAACTTGTGGTTTTGCAAGATTTTTGACTTGTTTTGGATAAGAAGCATTTTATGTGATTTTCAACACACTTTTTGAAGAACTAAAATTGCATTTCATTCATTAGTTTTAAAATTTACAAAAAATTACATTTACACTCATGAGGATAAAATGAACCACAATTTGCATATGTCACTCATTTGGTCTTAAAATTTATAACAAATTTCATATTTCATTCATGGGCTTAAAATGAACAACAAATTGCATTTTCCATTCATGGGTTTAAAATGAACAAAAAATTGCATCTTCCACATTCATAAGGTTTAAAAAGAACAACAATCTGCATTTTTCACTCATGGGTGTTAAAATAAACTTGCATTTCACATCATCGATTTAAAATTTACAAAGTGTCTTCAAATCATAAGCAAAGGTTTAAAATTTACAAGTATCTTTTTTCACATAGATATAACTAGGGGGTTTAATAAACCACTATTTTTCGTGCTTGTAAGATGGTTAGTATATGCTCTCACCTTGTGCAAACTCGGTGATTGGAAATCCAGACCCATCAATTTTTTTATTCACCCATTTAGAAGGGCCTGCCTTGGTGGGAAAATTTACTCACCCCAAGGGACGACTCTAAGCAGTAACGAGCTAAATGTTGGTATGTGGTGACTGATCATTCTATACTGTACACTCTTCATGTATCCTCGCCGGGGTCGGGTGCCGGGCCGGGCCCCGGGCGGGGGTTCGGGGGCGGTAGCCCCCGAGAAAAATTTTTGGCCTGCTTTTTCACGAAATTACTGAAAAAGGGAAAAATCACAAAAAAGGGAAAAATCCCCGATTTTGTATAACCCTAATTTATAAAGGGTTTAGGATAGAGTTACAGTATTATAAGAAACAAGCGATTATTCGCGATATTGTAATAGGGTTTTACACTGGTTAATGAAATCATTGGATGGCTGCGGTTTGGTGGATGTAGCCCACATTGGGTGAACCACGTTAAATTCTCTGTGTTATTTTTCTGTGTGTTTTACTTCTGGTTTATTTGATAAAATCTGCATTTAGCTTTTAGATATCTGCCATTGAAAACCTAACAAGTGGTATCAGAGCGAGTTGTTTTCAATTATCGTTTGCAGGAAAGTCTCACGGTTGAGTGGGAGTCTCACGGTTAAGTGGGAGCAATGGCAGACGAGGGTAAGATGAAGGTTGATAAGTTCAATGGGCAGAACTATCAGTTATGGAAGATGCAGATGGAGGACTATCTCTATCAGAAGGATTTATGGCGGCCATTGGAAGGGAAAACCAAGAAACCTACAGCAATGTCGGATGAGGACTGGGATATTTTGGACAGAAAGGCACTTGGCAGTATTCGCTTATGCCTGGCACAATCGGTGGCGTTCAATATCACAACAGCAAAGACAACTCTAGAGTTGATGGAAACCCTAGCAAAGTTATATGAAAAGCCTTCCGCTTCGAATAAGGTATTTCTTATGAAGCGCTTATTTAATATGAAAATGGTAGAAGGTGGATCAGTTACTGATCATTTGAATGAATTTAATACGGTTACCAGTCAATTAACTTCTGTAAAATTTAACTTTGATGAAGAAGTTAGGGCTCTTTTGATTTTGTGTTCTTTGCCTGAAAGCTGGAATAGCTTGGTAATGGCGGTTAGCAATTCTGTTTCTGGTTCAAATACATTGAAATTTGATGATGTTGTTGGTGTTATTTTGAGCGAGGAAATTCGTAGGAAAAGCTCAGGTGGAACATCCACATCAGGCAGTGTTTTGAATGCAGAAAGCAGGGGCAGAACAAATGAGAGACGAAACAATTTTGGGAGTCGTGGGAAGTCACGAGGAAAATCAAGGGACAGAAGGTCCCAATCTAGAGACAAGAGGGATTGCTGGTACTGTGGTAAGTCAGGGCATGTAAAGAAAGATTGTTGGTCTCGAAAAAATAAAGAAGGAGACAAACAGGAAGGAAATAAAGAGGCAAATGTGGTAAGTAATAAATCTGATGAGGATGCTTTGATTCTTTCTCTTGATAATGCTGATGATTCTTGGGTGTTAGATTCAGGGGCTTCATTTCATGCTACGCCCCATAGAAATTATTTTCTTGATTATGTCCAAGGGGATTTTGGGCTAGTTTATTTGGGAGATAATGAACCTTGTCAGATTGTTGGAAAGGGAAGAATCAAGATCAAGTTGCAGAATGGGAATCATTGGCTACTACATGAGGTAAGGCACGTTCCAAAGCTAAAAAGAAATTTAATTTCTGCAGGGCAACTAGATGATGAAGGTTGTGTTGTTACATTTAGTGATAAAAATTGGAAGGTTACAAAAGGTGCCTTAGTAGTAGCAAAAGGTGCGAAAGTAGGCACCTTATATCTTTGTACAGGTCATACTGTTCCTTCTACTTTAGCTATTGCAGATAAAAATCAATGTTCAGGAACAGTTGCTGCAGTTCAGCAGGAAGAAAATCAGATAGTTGCTGCAAATTCTGAATTAGTACTATGGCATAACAGACTTGGTCACATGAGTGCAAAAGGTATGAAAGTACTTCATTCAAAGAATGCTTTACCAGGTCTAAAATGTGTTAACATGGATTTCTGTGAAAGTTGTGTGTATGGCAAACAAAAGAGAGTTAGTTTTCTCAAGGATGGGAAACAAAAGAAAGATGAGAAATTGGAGCTTGTGCATACGGATGTATGGGGACCAGCTCAGGTATCTTCTCTCGGTGGCTCTCATTATTATGTCACATTCATCGATGATGCAACTAGGAAGGTATGGATTTATTTCATTAGGCAGAAATCTATTGTATTTGAAACTTTTACAAAATGGAGAAGCTTGGTTGAGAATGAGACAGGTAAAAAGTTGAAATGTCTCAGATCTGATAATGGTGGTGAGTATTGCAGCAAAGAGTTTGAAGATTATTGTTCCTCTAATGGTATTCGTAGGCAGAAAACGGTTCCAAGGACTCCATAGGAAAATGGAGTGGCTGAGTGCATGAATAGAACAATAATGGAGCGTGCACGAACTATGAGATTGCATGCTAGGTTGCCTTTAAACATGTGGGCAGAGGCTGTAAACACTGCTGCTTATTTAATTAATAGAGGTCCATCTAATCCTTTGGGTTGTGGTATTCCAGAGGAAGCATGGAAAGGTAAGAAGGTGAGTTATTCTTTTCTGAAAACCTTCGGTTGTGAAGCATTTGCACATGTAGATTCTGAAAATAGAACCAAGCTTGATGCAAAATCAAAGAAATGTATATTTGTTGGATATGGCATAGATGAATTTGGTTATAGGCTTTGGGATTTTGAAAATAAGAAAATTGTGAGAAGCAGGGATGTCATATTCAATGAGAAAATGTTGTACAAAGATCTATTGCAGCAGCATGAGAAGAAAGAACAGGATTATGCAGTGCTGGATGATATTACAAACACCAATGTTCCAGTGGTTCCTCATGCTCCGCAACAGCAACAACAAGAAATACCACAAACTCCAGTTAATGTTAGGCGATCTTCAAGGTTAAGTAGACCTCCAGAAAGATTTTCTCCCTCTTTGTACTCTATTCTATTAACTGATGCTGGTGAACCAGAATGTTATCATGAAGCTATGCAGGTGGATACCAAGGTTCAGTGGGAGCATGGAATGGAAGAAGAAATGGACTCCTTGCTGAAAAATCAAACTTGGGAATTATGCAAGTTGCCTGCAGGTAAAAAGGCTTTAGCAAACAAATGGGTTTATAGGATGAAAGAGGAGGATGGAGGTAAGAAAAGATTTAAATCCAGATTAGTTGTAAAGGGATTTGCACAGAAACAAGGTATTGATTTTGATGAAATATTTTCTCCAGTTGTTAAAATGACCTCTATTCGTACTGTGTTAAGTATTGTGGCTGTTGAAGATTTGCATTTAGAACAGCTTGATGTTAAAACTGCCTTTCTCCATGGTGATTTGGAAGAGGAAATTTATATGGAACAACCACAAGGATTTGAGGTCAAAGGTAAGGAGAAACTAGTGTGCAGATTGAAGAAAAGCTTATATGGCTTGAAGCAAGCACCTCGACAATGGTATCTTAAATTTGATAGTTTTATGGCTGAGCAAGGTTACAATAGGTGTAATTCAGACCATTGTGTTTATTTTAAGATGCTAGGTGAAGATAGCTACATTATTTTATGTTTATATGTTGATGATATGCTTGTAGCGGGGTCTAACATGGATCACATAAAGGAGTTAAAACAACAGTTAGCAAATTCATTTGCTATGAAGGATTTGGGGGCAGCAAAACAAATCCTTGGTATGAAGATTACAAGAGATAGGAAAAACAGGAAATTGTTTTTATCTCAAGTTGATTATGTTAAAAAGGTGTTGCAGAGATTTCATATGGAGAATGCAAAAGCTGTCAGCACACCTTTGCCCAGTCATGTAAAATTGACTAAGGATATGTGTCCAAAGACACAAGAGGAGGAAGAAAAAATGTCCAAAGTACCATATGCTTCAGCTGTAGGTAGTTTAATGTATGCCATGGTATGCACGAGACCAGATATTGCACATGCTGTAGGAGTTGTTAGCCGGTATATGAGTAATCCAGGAATTGAGCATTGGAATGCAGTGAAATGGATTCTCAGGTATTTGAGAGGTACACCAGATAAACATTTATGTTTTGAGGGATCTAATACAGATTTAAAAGGCTATGTTGACTCAGATCTAGTAGGGGATATTGATACCAGGCGGAGTACCACAGGTTATGTATTTACCGTTGGTGGGACAGCAGTAAGTTGGATATCTCGATTGCAAAAGGTGGTTGCTTTATCCACCACAGAGGCAGAGTATGTGGCTGCAACAGAGGCAGCAAAAGAGATGATATGGATGCAACTTTTCATGGAAGAGTTGGGAAAACAACAGGCTGAAAATTACTTGTTTACAGACAGCCAGAGTGCTATACATCTTGCAAAGAATTCTGCTTTGCACTCTAAAACCAAACACATACAGTTGAGGTATCATTTCATTCGGTCAGTGATGGAGGATGGACAGGTAAAGTTGGCAAAGATACATACAGATGTAAATCCAGCGGATATGTTTACTAAGGCGGTGATAAGGGAGAAGCTGAGCTCCTCTTCAGTTTCGGTTGGCCTTCAAGGTTGAATTAAAGTATAAGAAAGCAGCAGGATCCAAGGTGCTTATTTCCAGTGGGAGCTGTAAGTGCAGCGGTGTCGTCCAGGTTCAGTCTCCAAGTGGGAGATTGTTTAGGTGTGGAGCCTGTGGCGACTGATCATTCTATACTGTACACTCTTCATGTATCCTCGCCGACTGATTCGGGGGCGGTAGCCCCCGAGAAAAATTTTTGGCCTGCTTTTTCGCGAAATTACTGAAAAAGGGAAAAATCACAAAAAAGGGAAAAATCCCCGATTTTGTATAACCCTAATTTATAAAGGGTTTAGGATAGAGTTACAGTATTATAAGAAACAAGCGATTATTCGCGATATTGTAATAGGGTTTTACACTGGTTAATGAAATCATTGGATGGCTGCGGTTTGGTGGATGTAGCCCACATTGGGTGAACCACGTTAAATTCTCTGTGTTATTTTTCTGTGTGTTTTACTTCTGGTTTATTTGATAAAATCTGCATTTAGCTTTTAGATATCTGCCATTGAAATCCTAACACTAAAGCCAAGTCCTTCTGAACCACTATAGAAATTTGTGATTGCAAGGAAATTTTACAATCAACAAGATGTATTATGTGATAGCTCTCCCCCAATATCTTGATGATATGTAACCCCTTGTTATAAGGGTAGGGAGAACTCCTGAGGGAGTTTATCATAGTACCCCCTGAATCAGATGCCCTTACTAGACACCTTTTGTTTATAGCAGCCAAAATCCTTCTATTTGTTGGTGCAGGAGGTTGAACCTCTGAACCCATCCCACATACTTGTGTTTCTTAGTAGAGATGAAGAGTTTTTCATGGGAGATTCATGAAAACTCGAAGCTTGGTTGACCCATAAAAGTGAGTGTCGTGGAGGGGAGCCAATGTGGCCAAGCTTCTAAGTCTTCCGCTAAGAATAAGCATGGCTGGTTAATCCAAGTGGGAATTCAATGAATATTATCATTGCCAACCTTAGGATTGTGCTTGTCTTCTTTAAAAAATAAAACATTTTTACATCAAGCTAGTCCTCAAACAAAGTGCTTGATACTGTCTATTGTGTTTGCCAAAACAAATTTCATCAAAATCAGTCAAGAATCCACTTAAAACCAGTCCAAAACATCAGATTTTAAAAATAACTCTACGTGAACTGCAACTTCTTGAAACAAAACCACAACAGACTAATCACCAAAGTTTCAAAAACTATTGTCCAAAACCAATCCAACTCATCTTGATTGTGATCTTGATTTCCAAACCAGAGACTTGCAGACTTTTACCAATCCATTCCATCATCCTCATTTAGGATTGCATTACATTTTAGATTGCACCTTAGGTCACCTTTGCCTTGCATAATTAATCTTAGGGCTAAGGTTGCACATACCTTCTAGATTTCAGACATAGGAATATTATCAAGCCTTTGTACAATCCATGGTTACTTCTTTAATTTTTCATTTTCATTTATCTTTTTATCTATCTATCCTTGTCATTTTTATCTTGGTCAAAATTTTGGGTCTCAAACTTGTGTCCTAGTTTAGACTCACCTTGTCAAAATTATCATCTTGATTATCACAAAGTTCAATGATATTTGGGTTTGTTATCTTGGACTTACATTAGCTTGGTTACCATCCTTTGTCTCAAATTTTAGAATTCATATCCTTAGTATTATGATTCATATCATACGCTTTGACCATAGCTTCATTATAAATCTATCAATCCTTATTCTTGGACTTAAATTGCACTTTCAGTTTGCATCCTTATATCTCAGAAACAAAAAACATAGTTTCATTTCACCTTAGCCTTAGTTGCATCGCTACCCTTGATCATTAATTTAGCATCAGTTAGTCTCTGTGTCATTATCCTTCATCATTAATTAGTCCACCTTTGATATCCTTTGCATCCATTAGTTTTATTTAGCTTCATCCTTTTCTCTCAAAGTCATCATTATCCTTTTATGATAATCTTTCATCCTCATATCCTTATAATCCAAAATCACAAAAACATAGCTTAGTCCCATACCATCTTGCATCATTTAGCATTTAGCTTCATTTTCTTGTCACATCCTTTGGTCATAAGCTCATTATTATCCTTGCATTATCATGCCACATCCCTATATTATCCCAAAAATCCCAAAACAAAAACATATCCTTTGGTCATCATCATCCTTGCATATCATATCCTTTCGTAATAGGGTCATTATCATTCCACCATTTCTTAATCTTCGTCTTAGGTACATTGGCACTTTACATCCTTATATCCTTGGAAATCATAAAAAAATAGCATAGTTTCATATCCATTTTGCATTGGAACCTTGAATTGTCATCCAAAGGTCACAAGTTTTGTATGGTCCTCAGTAAGTTTTCCTTATCCATCCTAATCCAAATTCATGACCATGTCTTCACTTTACCTTGATCTTCTTCGTAGTCAAGTTGAATACCAATCAATCCTCAATCATTAATACCAGCCACTCACATACTTATCTTACCAACAATCCATAAGCTCCAGTCCTTCCATCTACCCTCACTATCAAGAGTCACTTGACACAATCCATATCATTAATCCCCAACAAATGTTCATTAATCATCCTTATCCTAACCTTGACAAGGGAAACCAACCTTCCACTAGTCGATTCCAATATTCCACATCCTATCATAATCTATCATCCACTAGTCCATTCCAATCCTCCACATCTTATCATAATCCATCATCCACTAACCCATTTCCATCCACTCCATCCCAAACAACAATACCATCCAATAAAAACACATTAATTAATTTTCTCCAAGGACAACTAACAAAGGAACTTGTTCGAATCCTAAATGAAAACAAACTTAGGAAATCCAATCAAATTGTTGATCCTACACCATGCAACCATTTGGAACCATCATGTCCTCCATTTCCTACCAATACCAAAAATATCTTGCTATCGAAGCTCCATTATTGCCATGTCAAAATCTTGGGTCTATCAAATAAAATCATATCCTTGTACAAAATCAAATTCCATTACCTAAACTTGAGGATACATGTCAAAAATAAAGTCCAAAGCATGACATCATAACTTTACCTTCATTTCAAGATCAAAGTAGTCAATCTCATGACCCCATCCTTAAGTCCATCCAAGAGATCCTTCTAGCTAATCATGGCATCCAAAATACACCTATCCTTGATCAAGATTTTGTTCTCAATCATGTAATCCAAAACACACCTATTTTTTACCAAGATCCTACCCTTGAAAATGAAGTCCAAAATAATCCTCTCATCGACTATTATGCCATTCATGACCAAACATTTGAAGATGATCCCATCCAAACACAAAACACCTCCATTTCTCAAAATGATACACTTGCCTCCTTTGGACACATAGATAATCAAATGAATGATATGGATAGCATCAAAGAAGAGTATAAAGAAGCTACTATTGATCAAGTAAAAGAACATAAAGAAGCTATTATGGATCAAGTCAAAGAAGAAGATACAAAATATACCACATATCAAATTGACATCCCAAATGATCAAGAAGAAACAAGCATGATGAATGATAAAACCAAAAAATCCTATCAACTAGGAGCATCCACCTTTTCCAAAGCATTCTTTCTTGTAGATGAGGAGATTTCAAGCAGCAATTTCTACATACAAAATGATGGGTTCACATCTTGCTTTCAAAACAACAAATACCCCATCACAAATATAATTTGTTAGAGCATGTAGTATCAAGGAAAAGGACTAGGCCTATATGAGCAAGGCATTATAGAACCAATATAATTTTATGAAAATCTTAGACATCAAGGTCTTGGTTATTCTTTAATAAGAGAATCAAATGATGTTAGTGGTACCTCCTTGATATTGGGGCAACTTTATCTGATACAAACATCAAAATGGGGGGCATGAGTAGTCCTTGTCATAAGGTTACTGCCAACACTCCTTCCATCGACACCTTAAACTGTCATTCTAACATGAATAAATCTTCCATTTGGAACCAAAAAAATAAAATTATTACAAATCTAAAGTTAAAAATCAAATGTCAAAGGCCATTGAATCAAACAAAAATTTGAGTGGACAAATGAAATTAAAATGGATCAAGCAAAGAAAATAGTTCAAAAGTAAAAGTAAATCAAAATGTGGAGCCACAAGAAAAAATGTCTCCTACATGTAATAAATGTCCACCTCATTCAAATGATCATCAAGAAAGGCATATAAAAGTGTTGGCTCAAAACACTATCCAATCAAAATTCCAAACTCCATCATCCACCATCCCAAGTTTGGAAAATAAAAATTTCTACATTCAAAACACCAAATCATCCATCCAAACCTACAATCATCCATCATAATCCTACATCTCGTCTAAAGTCTAAAAATCCCACATCACAAATCCGTCACATCTTGGCAGCAACAATTTATTGTAAGGACTCTCATGACACTCTATTGCGATGTGTGTATTCTGATAAGGCCAACTCTAGTATCAACAAGGATCACAATGACATCGATCAGTTATATGCAAGCACTATGATCCTAACAAGAAAACTCCTCCATAAATATCACTATTGGCACATCATAACACCAATATCTACATGATGAAAACCATGATGAAAACCTGGAAAATAGGCATCATGTGTAAGAGAAATTATCTATGTGGACCATTACACTTGGAGGAAATTTATCTCATATCTCATACCTTTCACATGGCCTTCCTCATGATATTTCCATCTATCCATCTAATCCATATCATTTCCATCCATTTTCCCACCTACCTTGATCTTGATAAGAAATAGGACACAAACATAAATAATGCTTTGGGAAAATTCTTGACATGTCTATCCTTTGGTCATACACTATCCATGAAATATCATGTCATTTTCTTCATAAAATTTATCCAAACCCATATCTTAGAGAAAATAAATTATTACTATGTGACATAGTCCTTGGAGATCCTATGCTAATTCTATTAGCCAATAATCCTCACGTCTCCTATCCTTTGCGAAAATAAATTCATTATCCTTCAGTACCTATTGTTGGACTTAATTTTCCCTTGTCATTGGTCTAAGGATTATAATCCACTTATCCAAGTTCCCTCCATAATCCTATCTAATCCTAAGGTTAGTCATTTCAAATACAACAAGCCTAATCCATACAATATTTCTATGTACTCTAGTGCGTCATCTAAAATGTTCCTTGGAATTTTTCCTATCCTTACTATAGACTTTAATCCTTTAGTCACACTATCATCAATGAGATATGTCTTTCCCAATCCTCATGTTGTTTTGTGATGTGTCCTTCCCATATCAAACAACATTGTCATCATCATCATCACCTATCAATTGGTTTTTAGCTTGACTAGGGGAAAAATCATGTTTGTCCTTGGATCCTTGTGCTTGCCTAGTTGATTGTGGGCATCTTTCACATGCATTTTTAATGATCCTTATAGCTATAATCCATAATAAAGATTCATCATCCTTTCCATGGCCTGAAAACCATCAACATTTAGTGTCCTTCACTTTCATGATCATCCTTTGCATCCATTGATCCCCTCGCGCATAATAAGTTGGTCCTATACCTGACTAGGGGAAATTCCTTGACTTACATATTCATGGGAAATAAAACATGGTATCAACCCTTTAATGCCTTCAAAATCCATAAAAATCATAAAATGTCTTGAAAAAAAATCAAAAAAATCAAAACATTTCAAAATCCAAAAAAATCATAAAATCCTCAAAATCCAAAAACATCAAAAAGCTTTGAAAATCTCAAAAATAGAGTCTGAGTCTGAGTCATTTTTGTTAGAGTGGTCAAACTACATTGACTCTATTTTTTTTCTACATAGGCAAGGCTCATCTAAAATGAGTCCCTGAGGCATTATATCAGTCCCTTTCGGTTGTCCAAATAAAATCATGACTCAGTATTTTGTCAAACAAGACAAAGTAAAGTTGTGTCGAACTACAAGGTCTCTGCACACTACTATGTAGGCAAGGCCATATTTTTATGAGCCCCCGAGGCCCCCTAGTTCAAGTCCTTTAGGGTTCTTCAAGTCGGGTTTTGTCCTTGGTCCGGAAGCAATCATCATTCAAACTAAATCACGAAACAACAAACAAATGAAATCCTCCATCAATCAATTATCTTATCATCCATCAACCTAGTCATTCAACTAGAATGGGGGAATTATATCATTTGTCTCATTCTATCTTATCTCTTGTCTCTTATCAGGATGTGTCCTTCCTGAGATTAGACTTTATCAATTTGGTCATTCACCTTACATAGGATATGTTTTTCTTGCGAATAGGTGTCTTGTCAACACTTGTCCCTTGGTCAACTTTATCAGATGTGTTCCTTGCCTTAAACATGACATGTCTATCTTGAAATTGGATATTGTCACATCGCTTGATCACATCAATCAATCTTTTTTGAACAATCAATTATTCTTGTCAACCTTGTCAATCAATCTTGCCTTAATCAGGATGTGACTTTCTTGAAATCAGGTGCATTCAATCAACCTTTGTCCATCAATCTTGTCATCTTGGTCAATCAATCTTGCCTTCATCAATATGTGTCCTTCCTAAGGCTATGCGTGGTCAATCAAATCAAATTGGTCAACCTTTTTCCACTTATCAAATAATTATTATCAAATCAAATCTTTGTCATCTTGGTCAACCTAATCAAACATATCAAACAATCTTATCAAAACTATTGGTAAACATTATCTCTTTCGAAAACACTTTGTTGGTTTGGATTTGTCTTACCTTTTTCATTGGTTCTAGGTCATGTTACTAGTATCCTCAAGGATTTCCTATTAATGGATTTAGAGGGACGATGATGGATCATGGCCTCTTTTATTTGTTTGTTGTCTATGGTTTGTCTTGGCAAAAAGACTGGGATAATTGGATACTTAGTATGAGATGGGGAATTCCTTGTCTTTTGGCTCTATCTTTTGAACTCCTTGACTCTCACAAATGGTCATCTTTCACACCTTGATTTATGTCATACCATGGTGTTTGTGGTAAATTTATGACATTTTTTATTCCCAATGATGATAAATATAAAAATGTAAGCATGAAAATTGGTTCCCTTATCATTTCCTATCTATCTTCTTTCCCCATTTCACGCTAACATCCCATCTCCCTTGTCTTTTCCACCTTAACATCCATCTCCTTCATGCTAAAATTTCTTCTATCCTTCATCCTCTAGTCTTATCTTCCATTTCAAGATAACATTTGTGTTCTTTGAAACCACCTGTCCTCTCAAGGGGGAATACCACAACCCTCCTGGTCATCCTTCCCCTTTCTCTTTACACTGGGGCATATTTCAAAATTAAATTTCTTTGACACAATGCAATGAACTACATTATTTCAAAGAGGGAAAATTTAGACACTGAAAAATGCCCCAAGTCTATGAGCGTCATTTTTCCTGGTTGTCATATTTCGATAATTGAATAATTTTAATTATTCAATTATGTTCATTCATATTCCTCTATTAATTAAATAATTTTTAATTATTTAATTGATTCACTTTCTCTATCTTGATCAATTAAAATTATTTAATTGTGTCACTAATATATCCATTTCTCCAATAATTAATTAAATTATTTAATTAATTATTTGTCTTGTATTCATAGTCAGATAATAATTGTTTGACCCTTTATTCTTCTATAATTAAATAATTGACTAAATTATTTAATTATGTGTCATTCCTCCCTTTTGATTAAATAATTTAATAATTTAATTATCCATGTCTAATTTCTATCTCCTCCTTTAATTAAATTTATGAATTTAATTAAATCTCATTTTTCATTTCCTCCAAATAAATAATTTGAAATAAACTATTTATTTGCCACTTGTCCCTCTCCTCCATTTTTGAATAAATAATTTAAAATAAATAATTTATGCACCTATTCTAGTCAAACATTCCTTGTCATTAATCCCTGTCATTGCCTTCATTGTTGTCATAGCTGTTGGGTGTCATAGCCATTGGCATCATATCTTTTCCATGCATGGCATATTCTGGTTGCATCAATTTTCAATCGTTGATCTAAGCATCTTTCTAGAATATCAATCTCAACCATCCATTTCATAACCTCCATCTCATTCATTCTCATCCATTGATCTTGGATTCCTTCTAGAGGATTAATCTCATTCATCCATTCGAAAGGTTTTCTATAAAAGCAACCTTTCTCCTCCATTTTCAATTTAATATCCATTATCTCCAACTTTCTTGCTTACTATTTGCAGGTATTTGCACAAATTCAACAACAAATCTAAGGACAATATTGGCATAAAAAGAAATAAGAGAGATAAGAGAATTGAAGCAACTTCAAAGGGGAATATTTGATTTGAATGATTTTAGCTTATTATTCTCCAGTTGTTTGTATTCTCTTGTTTGAATGAGGTTAATAACTTAGAAGTTTTTGGCTATCACTTTATCTATTCTATTTGATTTTACCCCATCTTAAAAAATCCATTAGGGATGACAACACATCATGTAGATGTCCACGTGCCACGCTCTCATCCCTGCCAAATATTCTCTCACCGATGCACAGGACAAATGCCAAGTGGATGGAAGGTCGATAGGTGATGTCGAATTTTTCCTTTAGATTTGATTTTCTAAGGTGAGGGTATGTGAAAGGGGAATTTTCTTAAGGGGTGAAAATTCACTCCTATACATTTTTCCCCCACTTTAGTGAGCATGAGTATCAATGAGTTTTTGGTAAAGGATATTGAAGATATATAAATGTATACCTAAACCATCAAGGAAGTAGACTGCGATCTAGCGAACTCAAAAGCACATGGCAAGCAAAGGACTCCATATGTACTCTCTCCTAAGGAGGTTCAAACAAAAGGACTCCATATCTATGCAGAAATATGAAGTTGCACAAAGTAAACTAAAGGCCCTCAGACCAATGATGAACAAATCATGTGGGATATAAGTGCCTCACAAACCTATAGACCTACAAGAAGGCATCCCCCAAGAACTCTCATGAAGGAATCCTAGTGTAGTAAGCATCTTACAAACCCACAGACTTGCAAGAAGGAATCCACCAAGTACTCTCTCATGAAGGAAGCCCAGTGAAAGGGGACTCCGTAGAGCTGGATTGGAAAGCGACTTCACAAATGCACCTACAAAGAAACATGTTAATCCATAGATAAAACATGTTAGGAAACAAAAAGCAGCTACATAGGCAAGAAATAAGATAGTCACGCAGATGGTCAACTAATCGAAAGGCTTTCAAAGGGATCTCTCATGAATCCTTCAAAAGAAGAGGGTTCCACTCAAGGGATGCACTATTTGAAAGTGTAAAAGAGACACCTTTTCTCAAATCAATTCATCATCAAGGAATCCTTTCAAAATATTTTCACTTCATCAAGGAATTCGAAAGGAAGAAAATTCCCCCTTGCGAGGGGAAGGTCGAGGATCCTCTTGCAGGAAAAAGTTGCTCCCTCCTTGGAAGAAAGTTCTCTAGTTCTTTCTTTGCAAACCCATGATGAAAGAAACACATTTCGTTGGGGATCCCAATTGAGAATGTGATTTTTGAAAAAGGTTGCATGGATTTTTGAGAAAAATATTTGTTGGAAATGAATACATTTTTTGAGAATCAAAGTATCATGGAAATGACATTGTCACATATATGAGGGAAAAATCAAGCAAAGAAGAGAGAAAGAAAAGAAAAGTGTAAACAAAATAATGACATTACAAACAAAGGACATAGGAGCAGTCTGATATTTTGGGGTTAGAGCTGCTCATAAATATATAAGGATAATAATAGTATATGAATTGTCATCAACCCCCTACTATATCCGACCATATGAAGAATGCACAAGAAGAAAAAGTAAAAATAAAAAATTGGGTCAACATGGAAGGGAAGCCTAAATACCCCCAACACTTTGCATCATCCCCTATTTGCAAAAAATAAAAACACATAACTTATTAAGAATGATGATACAAATAGAGGAAGTTTCATGACACACGATCACTCTTGTATCCAAGCACCAAAAAGGGTAACAAGGGTCATCCAGGAACACATAACACAAGTACGGGGAAACACATCACAACAAACACACACACATAATGTAAAGGTAAAGAAGAGGCCCTCCCTAAAACTCATCAACCAAGATGTCATCCTCTTCCCAATTTAGATCATTATAAGGGGAAGGTGGATAAGCTTGAAGTGGTGGAATATTAAGGGGAGGAGGTTCCAACCCTCCCACAACAAGGGCTAAGGAAGAAGGCCCTACAAGGTCTTCTCCACTAGGATCTTATGGAGCTATGGTTAGTTATTTAGTGAAGATCACCAAAAAGGACGAGACCTCATCTAGAGATTTGAACATGCACTTTATGGGAGTTCCATGTGGTACCTCAACGAATAGGGAGGGCAGCACCAGAGATTCACTTGAGGGCTCACCGAGTGACTCAGTAGTGGTGACAAACTTAGTGGAAGCCAAAAATTTATCCATTACTAGAACAAAACAAGCTAGCATAGGGCCACCCTTGAAGAATGTGGGATCCTCTTATGCCCTCCATTACTAGAAGGGATAACCTCTACTTTCTGCTTCGTCAAAGGATGTGAACATCCCATAGACAAGGCGAGAGGCATAGAAGAAGAGGATAAAACCACGGTGGACACCACCAAGGTATTCAACATGTCCAAGGGTTTAGGGAATGGAGAGATGTCCAAAAGGGATAACAAAAGAGGTAGCTCAATTGAAGGAGTGATAAACACTTACACCCTTTTAGGGTCGGATGCACTTGCACTCATAGTGGGAGCCGAAAGTGAGAATAAACTCGATTGAAAAAAAGAAGAGGGAGGAGAGAGGAGGACACAACGGGAGGCCCTGATATAGGGTTAATCGACTCCTCTTCCTTTTTCTGCAAAGAGGCCTACTCAACCGCCAAATCCTTTCATTGGTGTTTGCATTCATGTGTAAGGTGGTTGCTATGACTCTTTGAGCTAGAGGTCAGAAATTGTGAAGGGACAGAAGGCTCCTGCTCAGCCATAAGGGTTTCCATCACAACTATTTCCGACAGAGGGACAAACTCCTGAATGAGAGTAGGAGGAAGAGATTTAGAGACAATGGGGGGAGTTGACTCTAGCACCTCGGTAGAGGGCCTCTTCCCATTCATTGCTTTAGGAGCAAGAGTAGTAGGAGGTCACAAAAGTTGATACATAGAGGATTCCTTGTGGGGAACCTTTCTTCTACTATACAAGTAGATCCAAGGTCTAGGAGGCATAGTAGGAAGATCCAATATCCTAATCTTAGCTTTGCGCCAAGCAAGCACCATCAAATTTCTCATGTGGAATCCAAGAGTAGACATCCAAAAATATTCTTCAAAAAGGGGAATAGAAGAGGCATCTCGAGGACGGGCATGCCTCTCCTTTCCCTTTTGAGAATAGGAGGCAACTTGCTGCTACACTATCGAAAGGGTCAATTTTGGTTGTCCTTTACCCCCGGTCTTATACTTCACATAGTTTTGTTAAAGTAGGTCCATTCTTGTGGGAAGAAAACCAACCGAGGTGGGCCAAAAATGATCCAATGAGTAGCCCCCACAAGATACCAAAATATAGTATCTAGTGTCATGCACCACGTGCACAACACCTTCGTAGCAGAATTTCAATCACTTATGAATGACGGAAGCAATTTTGTTAATGGAAGCTAGCCAAGGTATGCCTAGCTTCACCCTAAAAAAATCCAATTATGAAATAACATCAAAGATTGTGTCCATGACCCTAGTTCCAACTAGGATGGATAGAGTTATTGAGCCATACAACTTGAGGGAAAGGCCATCATGCGTATGGATGGTAGAGCTTGTTTCTTCATACTCCTCCCTTTGCAAGGAATTCATCCACAATGTCTCCTCCATAATGACATTCACTCAACTCATGAGGTCAACTAAGACCCTTGTAACAATGTCTCCATTGAGGCGAGTGGGAATGTAGAGGGGAGAGGGCTTGTTGTTCAAGGGAATATCCTATGAGGTGAATGTCATGTCTATCAAGCCAGTCGCAAGCTACAGGGAAGGATTAACCATGACCATGTTAATATATGTTGAGGGTTGAGTGGTAGATGTGTGAGGGGGAGAACGTTAGATCAAAAGACGGATCAAACATGTTAAATCAAATAATCTAAGCTAAGATTAACATATTAATCTAAGATCTTAACCTTAACATATGAAATGAAACTAAGATATTCTAACATGCATAAATGAATCTATGATTGCAAAATGAACGTATAAAACAATGTAGCATTACCATCCCATAGTGGAGTGTATTCGATTGATGTTTTATTTCTCTTACCACAACGAAGCCTCCAAAGTTTGTGTGCAAAGTGTAGATGAATGCTTTGGTTGATCGAAGGAAGGAATGAAGCTTTCTCAAGGATGATCTTGACAACACTTTTTTGCTCAATGTATGTTGATTCTTCGATCCTTATTTGTGAGGAAAGAGATTTGTTATATAGAAAATCAGATTTGAAATGGACACTAAAGCTCATTTTGAAGAATATACAGATCAACAGTCAGAGTGTGTTGAGAGGATTTAGACATGAGAAAATTGTGCAAAGTTGATTGCACAATTTAGGTGATTGAGAAATAGATTGGCTAGTTAGGGATGTGATTGATTAGTTAACAGATTTAGATTGATCAGTCATGAATGTGATGGCTTAATTAGGAATGTGATTGATTAGTTAACATAATAAATTTTTTAGTTAACAATTTGGATTGATTAGTTAACAAATTAGATTTCTCAATCAATAATCGTAATTTTCTCAATCAAAAAGTGGGTGAGGAATATGAATTAATTGATTTAATTCATTAATTCCTTTTTGGATTTGAACATGCAAATCAAGTTTGACTTTTGTAAACAAAGTTGCATTATTTTGATTTGATTTTTGATAATTGATTTGAATAGTCTGATTTAATTATTCAAATTTTGGAGGGAAAGTGTCATAATTAAATTATTATTTAATAATTTAATCAACTTAGGAGAATAAGGTGATTTAGTGACGTAATTAAATAATTAGCATTATTTATTCAATCAAGACGAAATAAAGTGGGATTAGGACCTTATTAAATAAATGTGATTTATTTAATTGGTCGAAATGATGAAACATGAATTAATCAAATAATGTTGTTTTATTTAATTAATAGAAGAATTAGGGTTTTTTAGGACTTTATTAAATAAATGAAATTTATTTAATCTGTCTAAAATGATGAAAAAGTGAATTAATTAATGTATAGGCATGAATTTACACCCCTAAAGCAAATTCCCCTTTACTCCCTTACGCTTTAGAAAACCTAAGGTGGAGTCTTAATTCCACTTAAGCCCGTTGTTCACATCACACTTGGCACCTGCTTTGTGTGTCAGTGGGGGAATTTTTGTCGGGGATGCCCATGCGGCACACAAACGTCCATGCAACACGCTTACGTCCCTTAAAGATTCCTATGGCTGGAGAATGCAGAAACGTTACACTTCCTATTGGGAGTCGAAGTGTAATGCCTTTCTTCGGCTAGCCGACCTGAATATTTTCATTTCTTGACCTCTTCCTTCATATTCTCACTCCATTCTTCCATTTTTCATCTTTTGGTCATCTCTACACAATCTCTCCACACTTTTGAGCATTCACTTCAAGCTTTGTAGCAACACTTCATACTCCATAACAATAATCTATCACTCCATCACTCTGATAGTGTGAGTGTAGGACAAACACCATTACAATAGAGGCTTGAGTTCTTCTCATCTTCTCCTCCACTAGCCTTGAGCACTTTGGACGGAGGTGGTAAGCTCCTCTTATCTTCTCTATAATTTTGCTTGAGTAAGCACATATCGTTTTGTAGTGTCTTTTGTTTATGTAGCTTGTATTCTCTTCTTTATCATATTTTCCCTATCGTTGCAAACTTGGATGTCTGTGGAGGTGGGAACACCAAAACAGTGGTTTGATTGAGGTAGACCCCTAAACAACCCCCAACATTTTCCCACTTTTTTGTGTGCAAGTTGAGAGATCTTGGTGTTGGATGTTGTGGTTGTGTTGCTGATATGTGGTTGTCATTGATGTCAACACTATTAGCATTTATGTCTTGAAGGTTGTATATGTCAAGGATATTGAGAAAATTATAACAAATATGTTGGAGGTTGTTTGTGAAGCTATGAAGTTCAGTGTGGTGAAACATTAAGTCTGTTGGTATTCAAAATTCTTGCATTAAAGGGTTTGTTTCTGAGCCTATCTAGTTTATCCTCTAGAAGTTTCAGAGGCGCGCATCAAGATTGGAGCAAGTTGTGAGTTTTTGTGTTCCTGTAGTTATTATGTTGCTGTAGCTGGTGTTTCTGGAAGAAAAGAATGCAATTCTGATAATTTGAGTTGTTGCGTATGCTTCTAAGATGTTTTTTGATGTTTCTAGATTGTGATATATCCTTTGTGCACATCCACATCGATCGGTGTGCTCGTGATCAAAGAATTTTCTTTTGTGTGTTCAGGTTTTTCATGTTCTTGGCCGACATGGTGGTTGTAGTGTGTTGCAGATCCTTGTGGATTAATTTTTGAATGTTTTGTGCATTTGGGGATGTTTTTTTAGGTCTTTATTATGTTGTGACTGACTTTGGTTCGTGCACATTGAGATTTGTTCATGAATTGTGCTGACAATTTGTATTCATCTATTCTTTTGTTTTTGGCCGACAAAGTTGTTGAAGTAATTCCATGTAGCGAATATATAAGAGTGATTGTTTTATTCATTTGAGATGAATGTATGTGTGAAGTGGTATGTGAAGTATGCAAGTACTATGTGTAAATAAATATTAGATCATTCGATTGTAGAGCAGAGTATGAAGAAGTTTGAGCGAAGTGTGAAGAAGTGTTTATGTGCCTAACCAAAACTGTCATCAAGATTTTGAAGAAGCTAATTTCTTAGTTCAATCTCTTCAGATGGATTTAATCTAAATTTTTTATGTAAGACAGTGTGTCTTCTTTGAGAAGTGAGCTCTAGGTAGTGTGCTTGAATGCATGTGCATTCCTTATTCATTTTTCTTATTCTTTTAATAGGGTATAAATTGTGGATTAACCTCCACCATGGTTTTTCCCCTAATAGGGTTTCCACGCAAAATTTTTTGGTGTTATGTGTGTTTATGATGTGTTGTTGATTCATGCTTTCACTGTTATTTATCAGATTTGAGATTAAAGTTTGATAATGTTAAATAAGTTTTAAATTCTATGACAATTGATTCACCCCCCCTCCCAGTTGTCTATCATTTTTTTCCAACAATTGGTATGAGATCAGGTTCCTCTGAAGAATTTTAATAGCTTTAGGTGATCCGAGATGGCATCATACAAGAAGGATAGTCATAGATATGATGGAACAAACTACTCTTTGTGGAAGGCTAGAATGGAGTGTCATTTGAAGTACATTGGTGAACCATTTTGGAAGATTACAAGGAAGAAATATTTTATTCCTCATAATGGTCCCTATACTCTTGATGAGATCAAAGAAGTTGAAACTAAGATCAGGGCTATATAAGCATTATTGAGTGCTTTGATAGATTCAAATATGAAAAATGTGATGGGCCTGAGAACAAAACATGAGATCTAGAAGAAGTTGGAAACATTGTATGAAGGAGATGCACAAATGAAAGTTGCTAAGTTACAAATTATGAAAGGAAAGTGGGAAAAATTGAAAATGAGCGAAGATGAAAACATCATTTCTTTCATGTAAAAATTAAATGAACTAGTGATGGGTATTAGATGTGCTAGTAGAACCTTGGATGAAGAAGATATTGTAGCTAAAGTGCTTAGATCATTGCCTACTTCTTACAAAATGAAAGCTCGTGATATTGAAGAGGTCAGGATAGTAACAAATGTGACAAGAGATTTGTTGATTGGTAATCTTGCTACCTTTGAATTGAGTGAATTTTGTGACTCTACCCCTAAGAATCTGCATTTAAAGCTACTGTATCTGAAAGAAACCAACAGAGATATGATCTGAGAGAAAGTTCCAAAAAGAAATTCAAGTATGAAGATGAGATGAAACAGATTGAAGATGAAGAAAGAGAGTTAGAAGAGCTAGAAGCATTGATTGTGAAAAGAGAAGCCATAGGACAAGGTAAGTATAAAGGAAAGTTTCCTATTAAATTTTTCTCTTGCAGTAAGATAGGTCATTTTGCATCAAGGTGTCTTGAAAATGTTTCTCTTGCAGTAAGATAGGTCATTTTGCATCAAGGTGTCCTGAAAGAGTTCCTAGGTCCAAACTTGACAAGCCTAGATTTCAAAAGAAATGTTATTATGTTGAAGAAGGTGTTACTGATGATGAATCTGATAAAGAAAATGTAAATGAAGATGGATGGGTATTCATTTCTATCAAGGAAAATGGTCTGGTGTCCACTAAATCTGCTAGTAATAAGAATATTGAGAAAGCTCTTGCAGCCAGAATTGAAGAAAAGGATGAGTGGGTGATTGACACTCACATCATATTATTGGTGACAAAATCAAGTTTGTAAGCTTGGAAAAATATGATAGTGGTGTTGTAATATTTGGAGATAACAATGTTGGTGTGATTTGTGGTAGAAGCACTATTTCTTTTGGTGGTAAACATAATACTGATGATGTCCTTTATGTATAAGGCTTGAAGAATAATTTGTTGAGTGTTGGAGAAATGGTCGACAAGGGATACAATATTCAGTTCAAAGATGGAAAATACAAGATGCTGGGAAGTTCTAGAAATATAATTGCTTCAGGTACAAAGACAAGAGGTGACATTTTTCACTTGAGTGCTACTAGAGAAAGTTATTTAATTTCTCAAGTGGATGAGAATTGGTTATCGTATAGGAGGTTGTGTCATGTGAATTTTGATAACATTCTCAAAGTAAGCTCCACTCAAGCAGTTAGAGATCTTCCTAAGCTAGTGAAGCCTAATAACACCATATGCAAGGAATGTCAGATGGGAAAGCAGACTAGAGTTTCTTTTTGGAGAAAACAACATAATTCTAATGGATTACTAGAGTTGGTGCATACTGATCTATGTGGTCCCTCCATAATCAAAAGTCTACAAGGAGAAAGGTACTTTATGTTGCTTATTGATGATTACTCTAGGATGATATGGGTTGATTTCTTAAGAGAAAAAAATGAAGCATTATAAAAATTCAAAAGTTTCAAAGCTATGGCCGAGAATGAGATAGGTTTGAAGATTAGATGCTTAAGGTTAGACAGAGGTGTTTAATTCACTTCCTGGGAGTTCAATTCCTTCTGTGAAGAGCATGGAATCAAAAGATGGTTATCTGCTCCCCAGACTCCTCAACATAACGAAGTTATTGAGATAAAGAAAAGAACAATTATAGATGCTACTAGAACTATGATGTTGGAAGGTAATGTACCTCATATCTATTGGAGAGAAGTTGTAAACAATGTTGTATATACTATTAACTGGGTAAATGTCAATGGTAATTCTGGTAAGACTCCTTTTGAGCCGTGGTTTGGTTATAAGCCTACTGCTAAATATTTCAAAATCTTTGGAAGTAGATGTTATATCAAGAGAGATGAAGATATAGGCAAGTTTGATGCTAGGAGTGATGAAGGAATCTTTTGGGTTATTCTACTAAAAGCAAGGCCTACCGGTGCTATAATAGAAGATTGGGGAAAATGGTTGAAAGGGAAAATGTTAGAGTTGATGAGGATACTGCTAAATCATCCAGATACTGTGGATATGATTTAGATGACCAACATGATAGTATTGATAAAGGAAATAATTCTTAGACACAGAATCAAGTTCAAATTGTTTCAATGAATCAAGAGAGCCTTGAAGGAGAAGCTAGTGGAAATGCAGAAAAGAGAATAGAAGAACCAGAAATTCAAGACAATCCTAAAGTTTTGAGGTATGTAAAGTTAAATAATTCTGAAGATCAAATTATAGGAGATAAGAATAAAGGTGTGCGGACTAGAAGAAGAATTGTAGAAGAGTATTCTCTAATTTACAAGACTAATCCCAACAATTTCAATGAAGCATGTAAAGATGAACATTGGATGGAGAAATGAAGGAAGAACTGATGTAGATAGAGAAAAATGATACATGGATTCTTGTTTCTAGACCTCGGGATAAAAATGTGATTGGAACCAAATGGTTATTTCAGAATAAGCTAAATGAAAAAGGTGAAGTGGTCAAGAACAAAGCAAGACTAGTATGTAAAGGGTACTCACAGATGGAAGGTATTGATTTCATAGAAACCTTTTCCCCTGTTGCTATAATTGAAGATGTAAGATTGTTGCTTGCTTATGTTGTTTTTAAGAACTAAAAAGTCTATCAAATCGATGCAAAGTCTTCATTTCTAAATGGTGAGATAGAAGAAGCATATGTTGAGAAATTAAATGGATTTCAATTACTGATAAGGGAGATATGGTTTGCCGATTGAAGAAAGCACTGTATGGACTCAAGCAAGCCCCTAGAGCCTAGTATGCTAGACTAGATAAATACTTGCTAAAGCTTGGATTCAATAAAGGTATTGTTGACAGTAATCCATATTTTAAGATGGATCAAGATAAAGAGTTGATTATTGAAGTCTTTGTTGATGACATCATTTTTTAAGGTGATGATGACTTATGTATGAAGTTTGCTAATTAAATGAAAAGTGAGTTTGAGATGTCAATGATTGGAGAGCTGAAATTACTTTTGGGATTGCAAATTACTCAGCTAGATAATGGAATCTTTATATCTTAGTCCAAATATGTAAGAGAGTTAATGAAAAATATTGGCATGGAAGACTCAGAGCCTGTTGGTACACCCATGGTAATCGGATGCAAGTTAACACAAAATGATGATTCTCCTAGGGAAAATCAGACAAGATACATGTCAATAATTGGTGGATTGCTTTATTTGACTCAAACCAAACCAATCATAATGAATTTTATAAACATGGTCGCTAGATATCAAGTTGATCCGAAGGAATCTCGTGTGACTATTGTAAAGAGAATTTTTAGATACTTGAAAGTGACGGCTGATTTTGGCCTATGGTATCCTAAAGATGATGATCTTACTTTGAGTGCCTTTACTAATGCAGATTAGGCAGGAGATGTGGATGAAAAGAAAATTACTAGTGGTGGTGCCTTCTTCTTGGGGAAGAAGTTGGTGTCTTGGTTACGTAAAAAGTAGAATTCCATTTCCTTATCTAGTATTGAGGTAGAATATATTGGTGTAGCAAAAAATTGTACTCAAGTAATATAGATGAAGAAGATGCTAAGAGATATTAGAATTGTGTATGATGAGCCTATTACTATATTTTGTGATAATTCAAGTGCCATAAATATTTCTTAGAATTTGGTGTTGCATTCAAAGAAAAAACATATATCTATCAAATATCACTTTTTGAGAGACAAAGTGAGTGATAAAGAAGTCAAACTAAACTATGTGTCTACTAAGGAATATATTGAAAATATCTTTACTAATTTTTTTGCCTAAGGATACTTTTGAGTATCTCAAAAGCAAGATAGGGGTGATTTCCCCTCCTAATTAGAGCTAAGATGCAAGTCCTTGCATCAGTCTGTGGATTCATATTCGTATCTTGTTTCGGATTGATATTGTGGTGGTTTCTACTCAGGGGGAGTAGTCAGATGATTCAAATATGTGGTTCAGATCTTGTGCACCTTTTCCATTGATGTCAAAGGGGGAGAAGAGTAATGTGAAAAAATTTGGGGAGAAGAGTAATACTAGAAGTGCTAAAAATAAAAAGGGGAGAAGAGTGAAATATCTAAGGGGGAGATTGTTGGAGAAGAGCTAGTTGTGTTGATGATATTTTTCACATCATGTGTTGCCATCAATGCCAAAGGGGGAGATTGTTGGAGAAGAGATAGTTGTGTTGATGATATTTTTCACATCATGTGTTGCCGTCAATGCCAAAGGGGGAGATTGTTGAATGATGTGGTTGTGTTGTTGATATGTGGTTGTCATTGATGTCAACACTATTAGCATTGATGTCTTGAAGGTTGTATATGTTGAGGATATTGAGAAATTATAACAAATATGTTGGAGGTTGCTTGTGAAGCTATGAAGTTTAGTGTGGTGAAACGTTAAGTATGTTGGTATTCAAAATTCATGCATTAAAGGGTTTGTTTTTGAGCCTATCTAGTTTATCCTCCAAAAGTTTTAGAGGTGTGCATCAAGATTGGAGCAAGTTGTGATTTACTTTGTTCCTGTAGTTATTTTTTATGTAGCTGGTGTTTCTAGAAGAAGAGAATGTAATTTTGGTAATTTGAGTTTTTCCATATGGTCCTACAATGTTCGTTGATGTTTCTAGATCATGCTCTATCCTTGTTGCACATCCACATTGATCGATGTGCTCGTGATCATAAAATTTTCCGTTGTGTGTTCAATTTTTTCATGTTCTTGGTGGACATGGTGGTTGTAGCGTGTTGTGGATCCTCATGGATTAATTTTTGAATGTTTGGCGCATCCGAGGATGTTTTTTTAGGTATTCATTATCTTGTGACTGACTTCAGTTAGTGCACATTGAGATTTGTTCATGAATTGAGCTGATAGTTTGTATTCATCTATTCTTTTGTTTTGGCCGACAAAGTTGTTGAAGTAATTCCATGTAGCGGATATGTAAGAGCAATTTTTTTTCTTCATTTGAGATGAATGTATGTGTGAAGTGGTATGCAAAGTATGCAAGTGTTATGTGCGAATAAAGATCAGATCATTCGATTGTAGAGCAGAGTGTGAAGAATTTTGAGCGAAGTGTGAAGAAGTATTTTTGTGCCTAACTGTAACTATCATCAGGCTTTTGAAGAAGCTAAATTCTCAATTCAATCTCTTCAGATGGATTTAATCTGAAATTTTTATGTAAGATAGTGTGTCTTCTTTGAGCAGTGAGCTCTAGGTAGTGTTCTTGAATGCATGTGCATTCCTTATTCATTTTTCTTATACTTTGAATAGGGTATAACTCTTGGATTAACCCCCACCATGGTTTTTCCCCAAACAAGGTTTCCACACAAAAAATCTTGGTGTTATGTGTATTTCTGATGTGTTGTTGATTCATGCTTTCACTGTTATTTATCATATATGAGATTAAAGGTTGATAAGGTTAAATAAGTTTTAAATTCTGAGACAAGTGATTCACCCCCTTCTTTGTTGTCTATCCTTGTTTTTCCAACACTTGGAACAAGCTGGCGAGAAGATTGTTGTGTGAAATCATCTTCGTCACCCTTGTTGTAATCTATTTCCTTTATCACTTTTGTCTTTATGTCTCAATCTTGTTAGTCTTATTCTTCACTTCCTAAAACTCTTAAACTAGGCTGATAGTCCCTTTTTTTAGAGTTTAACCTCATCTCTCTAGTTTTCTAGTCGTACAGACACCAGCACACCTGTGAGATGCCAGTGCACCACGCTATCATCCAAGAACCGCACTTCTATCGTCTAATAGAGAGATACTTGAGACATGGAGTTGACTCTAAATATCAACTCGCCCAGTCTCCCCTTAACTCTCAGGCTTGCAAAGTGGTTGAAGGGCCTTATAGTCCTCATCATTCTCATCATGTCTATCCTAACACCCTTACAAACTGAGGTAAGTTAGGGCAGACATACTACTCTCGTCCTTTCATTACCTCGGGTCTTCCAATGGTTGGTCCCCCTCTCTTACATCTTTGGTGAACCTGACGTGAACCAACATCTTTTTGTTCGTCAATGTTCTGGGATTTTTCTCTTATACCCTCTGATCTTTTCACTTATGTGTATTGTGAAGGTTTATGAGCATCACAACTCAATCCATTGCCTCTGGCATATTTTTAGAAGAAGTCTATGACACCTGTCGATGGAGAAGATGAAGGTCCCTTCCAGTTTCACTACCAGTCTTTTCTCTAGTTTTGTCGGTGGTTTGTCCGTACAGGAGCACATATCACGGGGTGAATCTAGATTCCTTGATGAAGTTGGTCGCACCCCTACCCCTCCTACATCACCAACCTCCTCATCCATAGATGAGAATGAGGCCATCCATATCCCTTCTGAATACGTCACTAGTATTAGTAAAGGGTTGGGTGCCTTGGAGAATCACCTGGAAGGAAACCTAAAACTAGCTAGGGCCATTAGAGTTATCAATGAAATAAGATACATGGTAGGAAAAGACTATACAGGTGTAGAACTCCTGGCTAGTCTCACTACTCTGGCTGAAGCATGTGCCCCTTCGAACCATAGTCACATAGTATAAAGTGGCCCCTTCAAATAATTTGAGAGACAGTTAGAAATGTTGATGCCTTCTACGTATGTGTACATGGCTGACATGAACCCTTCGGTCAGTGTGCCTGCTGCTTTTGAAAACTCTAAAACTATCAAGGTAAACAAAAACCCTTTAGGTTTCAACTTCACCCCTTCTGCCACCTCCGGTGGTGGAGGATTTGGCGAGATGATCGGTGGAGGATTTGGTGGTAGAAACTTCAGAAGTGGAGGTGGCTTTGGCAGAGGTGGTTTCGGCGGAAGTCATGGTGGTGGCCTTGGAAATGGTGAATCCCTTGAAGGAAGTCATATTGGTGGCGGTCGCATCAGTGATGGATCTAGCGGTAGTCACAGTGGTGGTCTGGGTGGTGATGAGTGTCATTGTAATCCTCATCATTTAACTATAAATGTCAATCCAAGGCGACATCCATGTCTATATGCAATAGGGAGAAAAAAATCATTTGCATGGCATGTTTTTTTCTATAAACAAAATTGAAAGACAATGCATGAGAGAAAATTGCTAAAATAGAATCTAATCTAAGAACTTGTAAATGAAATGATTGAATCAAATCTATCCTAAGAAACTTGTAAAAGAAAATACTAAAAATGAAAAGAGCTAGAAATTAAATGACTATTAAAAAATAAAACTACAAACAAAGAGATTGCTGCAAAAATACTGAACTATATTATTTTATGAACTCTTCCCCCATTTGATTTTTTAATTACAATGAATTTATAGAATTCTTGTCTTCAACTGATCTGAAAGATAAGCTTTATGATTGTGCAACCACTTGCTAGAAGATAGGAACATGTGTTAAGAGAAGAAGATAGATCTTTTTTCATCTTGTTGAGTCAATCTGCTTTGATCGTCCAAAAAGGCATTTGACAGCTGAAAAATTCATGTCTTTCCATTGTGTATCATCAAAGTTCATAAAACAACTCCTAGATGCTTGCAAAATGGTTCAAACTACCCAAAATTGTCTCCTAGATATTCTCCATTTGTTTGCACAATCCAACAACTTGCCTTAATTCTTGGAACTGCCTCCTAGATTCTCTCAAATTCTATCCAAGTCATCACAATCTATTTTGATGCTCACAATTATTTTTTGTACAAATTCTGGAAAGGTTCCGGAGCAACTTCAAGTGTTGTCTCACAGGTTCCGTAGCATTTATCCTTAAATTTCGGAGCAACATATTCTGGTAACTGTTTCTCTCAAACCACACACTAGGTATTTGTGAAATTTAATGGGTTTTGTCATCATATTGTCATTGAATTTCAGACCAAAAATCTTGAGGACCCAGATCGTAATTTTCAAGATATGATGAAATCTTTGACTACTGCAACTAAAAATATCTTTTTTTCATCATCATGCTCAGTCTTGATAACTTCATAATTAGGCAAAATATACATTTTTACATGGCTAAAAGCTGAGACATTATTTTATCTCATCAGGTGGTGGCCCCAGTGGTCCCATGCCTTCTAATGAACCTATTCTAAATACCCTTCTTCAGAGTATGGGAAGGATGCAGAATCAGCTGGTAAGCCTTTTGCCAGGCCTCGACCTATTTTCCAGCCTTTTTTCGACACATCCCATTGTCAGTTGCAATCCTAAACACTCATTTTCTGTAAGGGATGTAGATTTCTAAAATTGAGAAGTATGATGGTAAAGGGGACTCGCAGATGCATAAGTCCTCTTTTAACGCCTTATCCACAATTTTTTTCCATCACGATGTGTTATGGCAAAACTATTTCCTCGATCCCTCAAGGATACAATACTCAAGTGGTCTTGTTCCTTGCTTGACAATTCCATCTTCATGTTTGATCAGCTTGTGAATAGATTCCCATGATAGTTCCAAGCCAACATCGGACCAAAGATGACCTTCTCTGACCTTGTTTTGTGTAAACAAGGGGATAATGAGAAGATCATAGACTTTATAACATGATATCAGGTGCTCTTTTCACAAATATCATATCCATTTCTTGACTTTGATGTACAAAAGGTGTTCATAGGGAACTTACAAAGGCCTTGGCAAGAGAAGTTCACCCTTATGAAGTACCCTTATTTTGTGCATTTGTGTGTTGCTTTACGGGAGTACTAACAGATGGTAGTTCAATTCGGGGGTTCTTCCTCATTCTCCCATCCTAAAGGGAAGTCTATCATATAAATCTCTAGAAAAGGAAAGGCTATTGAAAATGTAGTAGCTACTATGGATAACAATGACCTCAGACATGACTGAAAGTTTACGAAGTTATCAGAATCTTATTCCTCCATCTTACAAAAGTTGTTGAAGGACAAGATCATTAGCTTACCAACCCCTAAGCTAGTTAGGGAACCATATCCTAACTAGTATAAAGTAAATACTTATTTTCAATACCATCGAGTTAATGGACATGATACTGAATGTTGTATGCACTTGCATCATGAGATACAGGATCACATCGAGGACGATACTATTCATCTTGATGGAAATAAATAAAATATGAACAAATCAGTGGCGAAAGCTAATAGTGAATTGCAGATATACACAGACCCATTTTTGTTGCATTCTTCTAACATGATTATCGATCCCTCTAATTTTTTCTCTTACCTCGAGGCGTATGTTAACATGGTTATTGTTACTCCCTCTCCTCTTCTTGTGACCAGTTCACTGAATGTAACATTCACCTGGCAAGATATACTAGCAAATGACAAATCCTCTCCTCTTTACATTCTCGCTCGCCTCAATGTGATAAGGGTCTTGGTCAACCCCACAAGTAGAGTGAATGTCATCACAGAGGAGACATTGCCCCTAAACTCCCTGCAAAGGGAGGAATATGAAAAAAAAAATCCATCCTCTATACACATGATGGTCTTTCTCTTAAGCCTTATGGATCGATAATGCTATCAGTCCTAGTCAGACCTAGGAACATAGACATGGTCTTCGATGTTATTCCTGAGTCAGACTTATTAAGAGTCAAGCTAGGTATACCTTGGCTAGCTTTCGTGAAAGGGATTGCCTCTATAATTCATAAATTTCTTAAGTTTTCCTACGTGCATGACACCGGATACCAACTTGTAGTATCTCATTGGGGATACTCATTAGATCACTTTTGGCCCACTCCAGTCGGTCCGCTCCCACCAAGAATGGATCTGCTTTACAAGAACTATGTGAAGTATAAAACTAGAGGCAAGCGACAACCAAAGTTGACCCTCTCTATAGAAGATAAGCTAGTGGCCTCCTCCTCTTGAAAGGGGAAGGAGAAGCTCTCCCCCTCTTAGGACGATTTGTCTGCACCCCTTTCTTGGGAGGAGTATTGGATGAATAAGCCTGACCTCTACCCACTGATTCTAATGATGCCTCCTTGGCAAAACCCAAGGTCAAGATATCGGCTCTCCCTAATAGGTCTCCTAGACCTTGGTACTATCTATATGGTAGAAAGAAGGGCTTGCAAAGAAAATTTTCCCCACGACCTCTTCTCGTTCCCCCAAGAAGGAAGAGGCCCACTGCTAAGGTGTTGGATTTGACTCCTCCTGTCACTTCTAAACCTGCTCCTCCTACTCCCATTCAGGAATCTGTCCTCTCGCTAGAACCAACCATGGAGGAAAATCCCATGGTTGAGCAAGAAACTTTTGTCCCTTCACAAGCTTCGGCTTCTAGTTTGAAGAGTTGTAGAAATCGCCTTGCACGCGAGAGTAAGCACCAATGAAAGTCTCTTCTAGCTGAGCAATCCTCCTTATAAAAGAAAGAGGAGGAGATGACCGCACCTCCTTCTATTTCCTTCTCCCCCCCCTTATATCTCTATCCAAACTAGCTTTGAATCTCTTATGGCTTCCACTGTGACTGCACATACACCTGGAAAGGTGTAGGTGCTTATCACTCCTTCTATGGAGACACCTCTATTGACTTCCATCTAGGATGTCTCACTTTTCCTAAAGCCCATGGATATGGTTAATACTTCGGTTGTATCCAATGTGGTTTTATCCTCCTCTATCCATCTTGCTTCATTTGTGGGGAGTTTGCCTCCTCTGAAAAGAAGAAGGTAGAATGTGGTCCCTCCAGCAACAGAGGACATAAGAGGAGTCCACCTTCTTCGATAGGTGGCCCCACGCTGACTTGTTTTATCCTAGTGATGGAACCAGTCTTGGCCTCCCCTTAGTTTTTCACTGCTCTCAAATCTCTCAGTGAGCCTAGCGATGAACCTCGGGTGCAAAATCCTCCGTCGTCGAGGTGAAACATGGCACTACTATTAAGTGTATATTTAACTCAGTGGATGAAGTTCTAACCTTTTCAGTGATCTTCATGAAGTTGTTGACCTTAGACCCACAAGAGTTGAGTGACGAAGACCTCATAGGTCCCTCTGCCTTGGCCCTTGTTGTGGGAGGATTGGAAACTCCTCCCCTTAACATTACGCCTTTGTAGGCTCATCACCCTTCCCCCTATGATGATCTAGAATGGGAAGCTGACAACCTCTTGGTTGACCAATGTTCGGGGGATACCCTCTTCTTGATCTTTAGATTAGATATGTGTGTGTGTGTGTGTTGTGATGTGATCTCCCCGTGATCGTGCTATGTGTGCCTGGATGACCCTCGTCACCCTTCTTGGTGCTGGGACACAAGCGTGGTGCTTTGTGTTGTAAAACTTCTTCTATATGTATCATATTTCTTCCACGTTTGTGATTGGATTTTGGTAAATTAGGGATGATAAAAAGCATCAAGAGCATTCAGGCTTCCCTCCATGTTGACCCAATTTTTTATTTTTACTTTGTATTATGTGCATTCTTCCTGCTCTAGTTGGGGATTGATCATATTTTGCCTCTCATCATGGTTACATATTATATATGAATAAAGGCAGATCTGACCTCATGAAGCTAGATCCCCATGTGTGTCTTTTCTATTCTTGTGCTTTCTCTTGATCTTTCTATCTCCTTTGCTTGAGTTATCCCTTCCATGTGTGACAATGCCACTTCTACGCTACTTGGTCTTTTGAAAGTGCATTCATTGCAGAATGAATCCTTCCTCAAGACCCTTCACATGTTTCTTCTTTAGAGTTGTATTCTTGACTTCAAACCCTAATGGAACATGTTTCCTTCATCATGGATTCATAAAGAAAAGACATGGAAACCTTCCTCTGAAGTGGGAACAGTCTTAATCTTCCCCTCATGTGGGGGCATGTCCTTCCTTTTGAATTCCTTGATGAAGTGAACATCTTTCAAAAGGATTCCTTGATGATGAATCAATTCAAGAAGGAAGACATTAGATTTTGAATAGTATGTCCCTTGAGTGGATCCCTCCTTTTCACGTTGGGTTCCCAAGGGACCCCTTCGAAAGCCTTAAATGAGTTGTATGGTTTCTAGCACGGTAGCTGCCTAGCTAGACCGGATTTACATCTTCGCGTCTAGCTTGGGGCCAACTCGACTAGACCTACATCACTTTCTTGCATCTAGCTTAGGGGAAGCCCGACTAGACTTTACTTTTCAAACAACGTGCCCCTTGAGTGGACCCCTCCTTCCTTTTGAAGGGTTCCTGAGGGACCCCTTTGAAAGTCTTGCAACTTACTGATGGTCTACGTGACTGTCTGTTCACTGGCCTATGTGGCCGCTTCCTGACATGTTGTATCTGTGGGTAAACATGTTACCACCTTTGACTCTGTGGATTCCCCTCTACTCAGCCTCCCTCATGTGCAAGTTCTTGGGGGATACCTCCCTTGTAGGACCGTGATCCTATAAGGTGCTTTTTTACTTTAGCTTTATAGTTCTACGAAACTATGGAGTCTTCTCCTACACTTTCGAGTTCACCAGACTGTGCTCTTCTTCCTCATCGGTCTAGGTATACATCTCTTAATTTTTTAATTCCTTATTACTCTACTTTATCGAAGCACTCATCAGTACTTGTGATCACTAAAGTGGGGAAAAAATGTATAGGCATGAATTTGCACCCCTTATGCAAATTCCCCTTTACCCCCTTACACTTTAGAAAACCTAAGGTAGAGGCTTAATTCCACTTAAGCCCGCTACTCACATCACACTTGGTGCCTTCTTTGTGTGTCGATGGGGGTGTTTTTTCCAAGGAAGTTTGTGTAGTGCGCAAATGTCTGTGTGGCATGCTTATGTCTGCACAAAATGCTTACATCCCTAGCAGATTCCTACGACTAGAGAATGCAAAAATGTTACACTTCCTATTGGGAGTCAAAGTGTAACGCCTTTCTTCAGTTGGCAGACCTGAATATGGTCATTTCTTGACCTCTTCCTTCATATTCTCACTCCATTCTTCCATTTTTCATCTTTTGGTCATCTCTACACAATCTCTCCACACTTTTGAGCAGTCACTTCAAGCTTTGTAGCAGCACTTCACACTTTATAACAACAATCTATCACTCCATCACTCCAATAGTGCGAGCGTAGGACAAACACCATTGCAGTAGAGGCTTGAGTTTGTCTGATCTTCTCCTCCACTAGCCTTGAGCGCTTTGGATAGAGGTGGTAAGCTCCTCTTATCTTCTCATTCATTTTGGTTGAGTTAGCACGTACTATTTTGTATTGTCTTTTATTTACGTAGCTTGTATTCTCTTCTTTATCATATTTTCCCTATCATTGCAAACTTGGTTGTCCATGGAGGTGGGCACACCAAAATGAGGGTTTCACTAAGGCAAACCCCTAAACAACCCCCCAACATTTTCCCACATTTCTGTGTGCAGGTGGAGAGATCTTGGAACAAGCTAGCGAGAAGATTGTTGTGTGAAATCGTCTTTGTCACCCTTTTCGGTAATCTATTTCCTTTATCACTTTTGTCTTTGTGTCTCACTCATCTTAGTCTTATACTTCACTTCCTAAAACTCTTAAACTAGGCTAATAGTCCCTTTTTTTAGAGTTTAACCTTGTCTCTCTAGTTTTCTGGCCGTACGGACACCAACGCACTTGTGAGATGCCACTGCGCTATGCTGTCATCCCAGAACTATGCTTCTATCCTCTGAAAGAGAGCTACCTGAGACACAAAGTTGACTCTAAAGATCGACTCACCTAGTCTACCCTTAACTCTCAAGATTTTAGAGTGGTTGAAGGGCCTTATATTCCTCATCATTCTCATCACGTCTATCCTAACACCCTTACAAATTGAGGTAAGCTAGGGCAGCCATACTGCTCTCAGCCTTTCATGACCTAGGGCCTTGTAGTGGTTGGTCCCCCTCTCTTACAATTAAATAATGTTTTATTATTAAATTAATAGAGTAATTAGGGTCTTTGGGACTTTATTAAATAAATGACATTCATTTAATTTTTCTGAAATGATTAAAAAAAAGTGAATTAATTAAATAATGAATTAGTCAATTAATAGATAAATTAGGGTTTTTGATGTCGTTTTGATGTGGTGCAATGTGGGGGGATGTTGTGAAATGATTCTGAGATGATATGAGACATTATTGGATTATTCCAAGATTATTTGAGATGTTATAGGATGATTCTGAGTCATTCTAAGATGTTACGGGATGAATCTAAGTCATTTTGAGCTATTTTAGGATGATTCTGAGATGTTACGGGATGATTCCAAGTCATTCAAAGATGTTACGGGATTATTTTGAGTAATTTTGGGATGTTACAAGGTGATTTTGAGTCATTCTAAGATGTTACGAGATGTTTTGGGATGGTGTGGGATGATGTTTGATTCTATTCAATGTTGTTCAATGTTGTTTGATGTTGTTCAATTTTTTTTTATGATTAATTAATTAAACGATGTTAAATCACTTAATTAATAGATAAATATGAGTGCCAAAAATGCTAGTTCGCAAGCTAGGACATTTTTAGGTGTCTGCATTTTGCCCCTCTTTGATACAAAGTACTGGTTGCTTTGTTTCAAAGAACATTGCCCCGATATGCCCCAGGTGCAAGAGTTTCTCTAGTATGCCCTAGAAAGGATAGCATGGATGGTTCCCTCTCAAAAAATTTGGTGAAAATTTTGGATAGTGAACCAAATTTTTTGATAAGCTAATGTGATGTGTTAAGTGCAAGGATTGATAGAAGAAATGTTTGGCTAGAATAAAAGTGGATGGAATTAGAAGAAATTTTTTAGTAAGAATGTGATGTCATTGATAAGTTGCTTTTTCTTTACTTGGAGGCTTCATTGTTTGAACAATCTTGTTTGATGTAGCAAACAGATACAATGCACTGAGGTATTAATGACCAAGGTGACTTTGTATCCATTGTGTGGAATTTGACTCTACAAACAAGGAGTATTCTTGTTCATACCAAACATATAGAAACTTTATTTAAAGTATATAGTTGGGTTGTGTTAAAAACTTTTCGAACCAGTCACATAGAGAGGTATAGAACACCTAACATGAAAATGCTACACGAATTTCAGACCATTTACAAAGAGAGGTATGAAATACCTAATATGCAAATGCTACATGATTTTCAGACCATTTACACAAAAAGGTATGAAATACCTAACGTGCAACTGCTACACAATATTTTTCAACACAACTTTCATACACTCAATAAAGCAAGTATTCGCCATGATAGTATAACAAAAATATCCAAAAAATAGCAAACTGAAATGACACTTAATTACCCTCATTCCTTCTTCTCTAAATCCTTATGGAAATCCTCGAGAGATCCTGGGAATGAGCTAATAATGTAAATAAAAAAGATAAGACTACGAAAAAGATAAAAAAGAATGTTGTTGCATCACTTGCTCTATCTGTTATGGGACTATTATCCGGTGTTGATCATGTCTATCATAGGAACAGATCCATTAATACATATCTTAGGATGTTGTTGGGAATTTTCAATAGATAGGATGTTATACTTGGCTTTGTTTTTGTCTTCTTACATTCAAATCTTTGTGATTTTTTGCTTGAAAGTTCTATCTTTTGATGTTTGTTTGTTTGTTTCGTCAAAGGGTGAGTGTGATGATTAGTTTATTATGGATGAACCTTTATTGCAGATAGGTGATGGTGGAAATAGGCTTTTTGAGTTTTTTCAAATGTTTTTGTGCTTTTTGATGTTTGTTTGTTGTTGTTTTTGTTGTGTTTTCAAGTTATCTAATTGTTTTTGTTTTGTTTATTGTTGAGGATCTATGGCGAGGATTCAGGGAGCCTCATATCATGTGGATGTGTTTTGAGAGTTTGGATGTCCTTTACATATTAGTTTTTTAGTATGTACCTTGTCACTTCTCATTTCATTTCGTTACATTCTTGTTATGTGTGTGTGAAGTCCTGTCAGTCAATAGCAAAGTTCTAGTGATTTTTGAGCATTTGCATCGGTTTTGGCACTTTTGTATTGTGAAAACTGTTCTATTTTTATAAAATTGTGCTATTGTTCTAAAATTGTGCTTTTGTTTTATGCTTTTGTCCTGAAACTGTCCTATTATTTCATGCAGTTGTCCTGAAACTGTGAAGTTGCCTAAAACTTGTGCTATTGTTTCATGCAATTGTCTTCAAACTGTGCAGTTGTCTGAAACTTGCACTATTGTTTCATGTAGTTTTCTAAAACTTGTGCTATTGTTTCATGAAATCGACTTAAAATGTCGCTTTTATTTCCTACATTTGTCTTAAAATCTCACTTTTGTTTCATGCACTTGACTTAAAATCTTGCTTTTGTTTTCTCTATGACTTGTAATTTTACTCTATCTTCAAATGACCATATCTTGGTCATATGGAAGTATTTTTCAATGCTTTTAAAAAAAAAAATGGGGTATAATTTCATGATCCTTGTAATGGTGTACGTGGTTTTCAATTTTTGTGTAGTTAAATTTTCCATTGGTGTCATGAACTTGCGTTTTCTTTTATTTCATTTAAACCTTGTTAGCATTTGCTTGTTGTCATCCTAAATGTCATTTGTCATCATTTTTTGTATCATTTTGTGTTGCTTGACATGTTTAGAATGAAACCCTAACATCTTGGTTTAAAATTATTGCAAGAGGTTCTCAAACCATTGCAGCCAAGTGAGAGACGACTTTGGGATTTGTTTGATTCAATTACAGGTTTCGTGGGTTTTTTGCTTTTTTGTGAATTTGAATTTCGGGATTTTTTTTAATTTGTTTGGATTTTATGTTTTTGACTAAGTTGGAAGAAAGCATGATAAAAACCTAATGGGACTGATCTAAGGCCTCAGGGGCTGATTAGAGATAAGCCTTGCCTACATTGTACATGTAGAGACCACGTAGTTCAACCATTTGACTCAAAGCATAAACTTGTTTTTTTGGGGATAAAAAATTCTTGGATTGATATTCCGCTTCCATGTCTAGAGGATATGTTGCAGGAAATCTACTTGAACTAGTTGTGGGGTTTAAGCAAATGTTGATATCTTAGACTGTTTGAGTGAACGAATAATCCAACGATGTTTTTTTTTTTTTTTTCAAATATTTTTTATTTTTGATAATTTTGATTCTTTTTGGATTTTTACCCTTTTGCCTAGGGTGTAAGATGTTAACAACTTGGATTGATTCTTCACTTTCTTTTCTAGAGGATATGTTGCAGAAAATCTTACTTGAACTAGCTATAGGTTTCAAGCAACTGTTAATATCTTAGAATTTTTAAGTGAAGGAATAATCCATGTTGTCGTCATCTTTGAAGGTTAACTTGGTAGTGCGTTGGTGGTATACCTTGTTGTTGGGACAAATTATTTCAAACATTACCTTGATAGTGTGTTGGCGGGACACCTTATTGTTTGGATGAACTATTTTTAAGGTTACCCTGATAGTGTGTTGGCAGGTATACCTTGTTGTTGGTGGATTTTTACCCTCTTTCTTGGGATATAATATGTTGAAAACTTGGATTGATACTTCACTTTGTTTTTCTAGAGGATATGTTGCAAAAAATCTTACTTGAACTAGCTATGGGGTTCAAGTAACTATTGATATCTTAGAAGTCTTAAGTGAAGGAATAATCCATGTTGCCATCATCTTTGAAGGTTACCTTGGTAGTGCGTTGGTGGTATACCTTGTTGTTGGGACAAATTTGGAAGGGTACCATGTGGCACACCTTGTTGTTTGGACAATGCTTAGATCACAATGTGAGCTAGAAGACATAGATCAAGATTTATTCTAAAGTAAGATGTAAGCATTTTCCCCGTGTGTCTAGCAATGTAGGTGATGGATTATCTTGTGATAGGATAACATGTTTTGGATAGAGTATGCCTCTTTGGATAATGCCTCATGGCTCAGATAATGCTGGATAAGATAGGAGCAATGATAGCGACCCATGTCAAGATGTTTTCCATAAGCAAGTGTAAAATTTATATCAAACTTTTGTCAAGATCAAGATAAGTTGGATTTTGGAAACAATGGCTTGGGTTCATTATGGATAGGTTGAGATGCTTCTACTTTAAATGGTGCACGTAGATGCTCAATTCTACACATGAAGCCTATTTTCCAGGTTTTCACCATGGTACTTGTCCAAAGCACCACCATAGTGGTTTTCACTAGAGGATGATTTTTCTCTTAACTATTTTTCTTTATTTTTTCTCTTGATTTTTTATTGATTTTTCATGTCACACAAAATTCTTGTTTACCAGGTTTTCATCATGGTGACCATTTTTTTCTCATGTTGAACCACCTGGTGATGCTGATGCAGATGATGTTGGTGTTGATATGGTTGTTGTTGTTGTTGTCATGATGTATTGAGGTATCTTGCTTGGAGGAGTTTTTTTGCTAGGATACAAGCACTTGAATGTAACCCCTGATAATTCTTATTTGCATTGTCCATACCGGAGTTAACCTTACCTTGATGCACATATTGCGATAGAGTACCCTTAGAGTCCTTATGATAAAGAGTTGCTACAAACACATGGTCAATGTGAGATTTGAATATCATGGATGGAAAAATGCATTGAGGGATATGATATTTAGATGGATTGGTTGGTAGTTTGGAACCTTTGACTCTCCAAACTTGGGATGATGAGAAATGACGAGTGGATATAGATATTCGATTGGGACCAACATCTTGATATACTTTGTAAGTCACTCTTGAATCTTTATTTTGCATTGTTGGACATCTTTGATGGATGAACTTCCCTTTTTTATTTTTCCCCATAGTTTCTTTGACTAATGGAGTTTGATAGGAATTATTTTCTTACTTTTTCTTTTGTATCCATTTGAATTTCGCTTGTCCATTTTGTTTTTCTAATTCTTTTGCTTCAATGAATAGTTCCTTTCTTTGATATAGCTTTTCTTTTTATGTTGGTCCCAATCAGAGGGTGGAAATATGTGTGGATGACGATTCATGACATGGCTAGTTGTAGCGTTGGTATCAATTTCATCATAAGGACTCTTCATGCTCTTAATGTCGATGATTGAATTAGATAAAGTTGCCCCCAGTATTATGGAGGTATCCTTGGTATGTTTAGATTCCTTTGAATAACCAAGACCTTGATTCTTAGGATTGCTAATAATTTGCACTGGTTCTAGGATACCCTGTTCATTTAGGCCTAATCCTATCTCTTGATACTCAATCTGTTGAAAACTCTTATTTGCAATAGGATATGTATTACCTTGGAAACAAGGTGCTAATCCTTCTCTGCTCTGTTGTGGATCTTCAACTGTAATAGATTCTTCACTAGTAGGATCTTTTAGATGTGGGATAACTTCTTGATTGATATCTTTGGCCTGATCCTGTGAAATATTAGATTTTAATGTTTCTTCAAGAGGTGTTTCTAATTTACTATCCTCATGAAATGCTTCCTCATGATTCATTTTTTATGTGTATTCATAGGATGTTTCTGATTCATAACTTATATATATGTCTTCTTTATGATCCATTTCTGATATGTCCCCATAGGATGTTTCTGATACACAACTTATGTATAAGTCTTCTTCATGATCCCTTTCTGATATGCCTCAAGCTTTTGCTATGCCTTGATCTTGTGTACATATGTTAAGAGTAGGAGACTCTTGTTTCTTGGTAATGATTTTAAGAGTATGGGACTCTTGTCTTAGATGAAGATCATCTACACGTCCATTAGGAGTAAGCATCTCATGGGTAGATGTATCTGTTCTTGGTATGTGGATGTGTTCTTTTTTGGGAAAACATAGGATATCTTGGAAGATATCTACCAAATCATTGTAGTATTTTGATGGTAAGGTTTCTTGATCCTGATTTTTTTTGGTATCATCTTTGATATTCTTTGGATGTCATTCTTGACATGGATCAATTTCAAAGAAGGGATTTCTTGTAAAGGATTCTTGGATTTCCTAAAAATATGGACATATGGGTGGTAGCTCTTGGCTTAAACCTTTTGCACTGGGTATAAGTGTTGGATCAAGAGTCTCTTGATCATCAATATGTATTGCTATGTGGTTAGATGATGCTAATATATCTTGGACTGAATCATTGCTAGACTTGGGTGATTGATTTTGATCTTTCTTGGGAATAAATTTTTGATGCATGTCCTCTTGCTCACTAGATGATGGAGAAACATTTTAAATGTGATCAATGATAGATAGCTCTTGATCGTTGCTTTCAAATTTTGAGGTTGAGACATTATCATTGTTGTCATTGGTAGATGGCCCTTGAATGTATTTTTTAATAGTTATTTCTCCCTGATCAATGAGGTCTTGGATGATATTTTTGAGTGTAGCACATTTTTTTGTTGGGTGACCCTTGATTTTGTGGAACTCACGTCATTCGTATTGGTTATACCAAGGGAGTTTAAAGCTTGGTTCACTATAACTTGGACTATCGTTGATTTTGATAAGTTCTTGTTGTACTAGTTTGTGCATGATTACCTCTAAAGTTTCTCCCAAAGGGGTGAATTTCCTTCTTGGTTGGTAATCTTTCCTCTATGGCTTTTCTTGATTGTTTTTCTCTTGATTTTGTAGAATTCCTTGATTCTGTGTTTGAGGTACATTTTGATATTGCACATGAGGTACACCTTGGTGTTGCATAACTTCTTGATACTATAGATATTGGAAATGTTGTTGATGTGGATATTGAGGTGTTTGTGGAATGATGTCTGTTGGTTGTGGACATGTAATGTTCTAAATTTTCACATGGCATTGGTGATACGTTGGATTTCGATTTTGTTTAATTTCCTCAAGATCTCTCTCAATTTTATTAAAGGAAATTTGGTGTTTTAGACTTATCCCTTGATGGGTATTTTGAAACCCTTGATGTTGTTGGCCTACTTGATATTATGGACCTTGATAAGAGTGATTTGGGTAATAGATTGACATGTTTTGAGGATTTTTTAATATTCAATACCTTATCAAAAGGTCGCTTGGTTTATATCTTTATGGGCCACTTATGTCATTCATGGTGTTTGTTGGTGGGATACTAGTGTTGTTCTTGTTGGCTTCCATTTTCTTCCTATTTTGTGATCTCGTGGTTGTCATAAACAACTTGGGTCTCCTGTGGGAAAGTGGTGTACTCTCTAGTTGACTTGAATCCTAAAGACCCAATGTTGTCTTGAATGAGAGGATGGATGTGGGTATGTAAATTTGGTCCATTCTTATAGAGAAGTTCAATATCATGAAAAATACCAGGGTTTTGACCAAAAAAGAACATATATAACTTTGGATTGTTCTCAGAAGCATGTCTATCAAAGTTTGCTACCAATTTGTTTATGTTTTTATGTAGCGCTGAAAGGTGTTTCTTGAGAGCTTTTGGACTAAGATGCCTAAGTCTAAAATGACGACCTGTGGACTTTACCTTAGGGATCTTAACCTTACATGAGATCATGAAAGGGATATTTATTACCATGTGGGTGGTGGTAATATGGGTCTCCTTGCTGCTATGTCAGCTTTATCTTCCTCTTCATCTAGGACAATTGATGTGGCGAGAAATTGGTGAGGTGTCTCATTCTTTTGGAAAATGAAAGTTCTCAAGATGCTTATGATGTCAGTTTGTTCACCTTTGATATATGTGAGACTAGGCTGAAGGATCGGTGCTACAAGATTTGGTTGTTGAACTAGGGCAGTTGGTCGCCAGATGGTCATAAAGTTTGATGGTGCTATGGGATGGTTGTTGTGAAGCTCAAGACACTAGGGTTTGAGTGTTGTTTTGGAATGATACTAATTTTTTAGAAATCAAAATGTTGAATAACTAAGGTCTTTATTCCACTTCCTTGTCCAGAGGATATATTGTGGGAAAGCTTACTTGTACTATCTATGAGTCCCAAGTAATTGTTGATATCATGGATGTCTGAGTGGAGGAATGACCTTAATGGTTTTTTTGATTTTGATTTCAAATAGGTATGATGGAAAGGGATGTGGAACTATCTGACCTTTTGTCTTTCCAATTGTTTTGGTTCAAACAATGATCCTATAAGTAACTATCTCTCAAATTTATCTTTGTGTTTTTGAAGTATGGAAAGTGATAAGACAACAGTTGGACTGACTCAACAAGCATGGACTTATGTAACCTTCATGTTTATAACTAAAGTTGTGAAATCACAACACCCAATCCATAGTTCCCAAATGTTTACTTTGATTAATGTACCCTAAAATCAAAGCCAAAATGTTCGAAAACCTTTAAGGAAAGATCCTTTCAAAGGGGTGCAAACATAAGGCTTATTTCACAAGTATGCAATAAATCAAAGGGTTTGTGGTTCAACCATCTCGTTCAGTGTTTGTTTTGAATGTGTTATTTTTCTTTAAATCAAACACAAAATTTGATGTCAAATTGTTTCGAATGTAATGAGCCAAGTTTAACATAAACCATTAATTACAACCCTAGGGGATAGACACCATTCTCTTAGGTAGGCCTGCCTCATGCTTCGAAGAGACGATTTTACATGCACCTTATGGTGTGGGCCTATAGTCGGACATGGGAAGTAACTTCTCAGAAGTAAATTCTGATGCGCCACTTTCAAAGAATATTTTTGGATAATAGGGTGGCCTCTAAAACAATTTGGTTCTTAGTGGTAACTGTGAATGCAAAAATCTGACACTCACCCGCTAGCCACTTAAGGCTCTTTAACCATTCCCGCTCCACTTAAGGCATGCAATTAGGTGCAGTCTATTATCAACATAGATTGAAGCTAATTTCTTATTATATCACAAAATTTAATATAGCCCACCAGTAAATTTGCTTCAAGACCTTGCAATGAGTTCTCCAACGTGGGATGTATCTCAAGGCAAGCCCCCTCTTTAAGGTAAACTTAAAAATAAAGTGCAATGCTCAAAAATGTTCTTTCGCTCACCCATGATAGCCAAAAGGTGTGAGGGGAGAAGATAAAACACTTTAGCTTTTCCAATCAATGAATGCACAGTGAACAATCCATAGAAAATTGATTCATCTTAAACACCTCGAGTGATGTTATCCCCAAAAATTTGTGAGTAAAGCAAAACAAAGTTCTTTTTAACTTGCACCAATACAAAATGTTCAAGACATCAAGAAATTAAGATAGAAATGGTGAAAAATCATACAAAAATATTTGTTCATTTTTATGAGCTCCAATAGAATATTTCTACGAAAAGCAATCCTTGTCCTATCTTGGTCAACAAATGTAAAACGTGCATGTGTCAACAAAAATGGAAACGTTTTTCACTCTTTTATGCACCAAAATTTAAAGGTTCCTAATTATGAAAACATGAAATGTGTTCATTTTCTTAGAGCCCAAAATTGAAGTGTTTTTGTTCTTTTTATGAGCACCAAACGAAAATTCCTCACTTAGAAAACTTAAAAGTGGTTCATTTTAACAGCACTAAAATCAAATGTGAGTTTGTTGTTGTTCATTTTTAGTGCACCAAATGAAAGTTACTAGCTTTAGAAAAGCTTAAAATTGGTTTATTTTAACAACACCAAAATCAAATATGAGTTTGTTGTTGTTCATTTTAGAGCACCAAAGAATTTTTTTTCCTAAGTTAATAAAAAAACATTAGTGGATCTGAAACTTGGACTGATCGTCTTCCCTATAACAAAGATGTTAAAGTTAATGGAATCCTGCATCAGATCTGTCAATTCCTGCTTACATATCCAAAAACAAACAACAGTTTAAAGTGAAAAACCCATTACAAGAGTGCAGGATTTGTGCACTTGTCTGTCAGAGCAACTGCTCAAAAAAAGAAAAAAAAATGCACAGACTAAAGACAATTGCTTAGTTTTAGAAACAATTGCTAAAACTCAAACAAACAAAAGCTAACTCTCTAAAAACAAAAATGTGTGGGTTTTAAACAAAGGCGTCATTCCCATGACAACTACGTAGTTCTTTGGACAAAAGCATAGTTCTTCTGACAAGTGTGTAGTTTTCTTGATAGACAAAAGCCCAGGTTTTTCATACAATTGCTCAGATTTTCTTGATAGGCATGTGAAAACTCTGCCAGATGTGTTTTCGGGACCTGCAACTTCAAAAGTGACTCAAACGAACATTAGAGGAGGGGACAAGGGTTCCACCGGGTGTGCCAAAATGTGTGAGGGGGAGAATGTTAGACCGGAAGACAGATAAAACATTTTAAATCAAAGAATCTAAGCTAAATTTAACATATTAATCTAAGATCCGAACCTACACACACGAAATGACACTAAGTTATTCTAACATGCATAAAAAAATCTATGATTGTAAAATGAATGTATAAAACAATGTAGCATTACCATTTCGTAGTGGAGTATATTCGCTTGATGTTGGATTTCTCTTATCACAACAAAGCCTCCAAAGTTCATGTGCAAAGTGTGGATGAATGCTTGGTTGATCGAAGGAAGGAATGAAGCTCTCTCAAGGATGATCTTTACAACACTTCGTTGCTCAATGTATGTTGATTCTTCGATCCTTATTTGTGATGAAAGGGATTTGTTATATATAGAAAATGAGATTTGAAATGGATGCTCAAGATTGTTTTAAAGAATATCTAGATCAATGGTCGGAGTGTGTTGAGAGGATTTAGACATGAGAAAATTATGCAAGGTTGATTGCATAATTTGGGTGATTGAGAAATAGATTGGATAGTTAGGGATGTGATTGATCAGTTAGGAATGTGATGGCTTAATTAGGAATGTGATTGATTAGTTAACAAAATAGATTGTTCAGTTAACAATTTGGATTGATTAGTTAACAAATTAGATTGCTCAGTCAACAATCGTAATTTTCTCAATCAAAAAGTGGGTGAGGAATATGAATTAATTGATTTAATTAATTAGTTCCTTTTTGGAGTTGAATATGAAAATCAAGTTTGACTTTTGCAAAAAAAATTGCATTAGTTTGATTTGATTTTTGATAATTGAATAGTTTGATTTAATTATTCAAATTTTGGAGGGAAAGTGTCGTAATTAAATTATTATTTAATAATTTAATCAACTTAGGGGAATAAGGTGATTTAGTGACGTAATTAAATAATTGGTGTTATTTAATCAATCAAGACAAAATAAAGTGGGATTAGGACCTTATTAAATAAATGTGATTTATTTAATTGGTTGAAATGATGAAATGTGAATTAATCAAATAATGTTGTTTTATTTAATTAATAGCAGAATTAGGGTTTTTAGGACTTTATTAAATAAATGAAATTTATTTAATTTGTTTGAAATGTTGAAAAGTGAATTAATTAAATAATGTCGTATTATTGAATTAATAGAGAAATTAGGGTTTTTGGGACTTTATTAAATAAATAAAATTTATTTAATTTGTCTGAAATGATGAAAAAAGTGAATGAATTAAATAATGTATTATTCAATTAATAGAGGAATTAGGGTTTTTGATGTCGTTTTGATGTCGTGTGATGTGGGGATGTTGTGAAATGATTCTGAGATGTTACAGGATGATTTTGAGTCATTTTGAGATGTTACAAGATGAATCTGAGTCATTTTGAGCTGTTACAGGATGATTCTGAGTCATTTTGAGATGTTATGGGATGATTCTAAGTCATTCTGAGATGTTATGGGGTGATTTTGAGTCATTCTGAGATGTTATGGGATGTTTTGGGATGGTGTGGGATGATGTTCAATGTTGTTCGATGTTGTTTGATTTTGTTCAATGTTATTCGATGTTGTTTGATGATGAATTAATTAAACAATGTTAAATCACTTAATTAATAGATGAATATGAGTGCCAAAAATGCTAATTCATAAGCTAGGACATTTTTAGGTGTCTACAGTAGAATCAAAGGGATCAATGATTAAGTTAGAAGGATGTGACAAAAACAGATTGTGTATATTTGCAACTCACTATTTTCTTTCGCTACTGATTTATTTATAATTTGTTTACTCCCATTGAGATGAATAGTACCATCCTCGATGCGGTCATGTATCTCATGATGTAGGTGCATACAACATTTGGTATCATTTTTGTTAACTTGTTGGTGCTGACAGAAGGCATTTGCATCATACCAATTAGGACAGGGTTCCTTAAGAGGTCTAGGGTTCTCCAAGGTTATGATCTTATCCTTCAGCAACTTCTGCAAGATGGAAGAATAAGATTCTACTAACTTTGTGAACTTTTTATTGCATATGAGGTTGTTATCATTTGTTGTAGCTACTACATTCGCAATAGCCTTATCTTTCCCTAAGATTGACACAATAGATTTTCCTTTTGAATGGAAGCGTGAGGAGGATCCCCCAAATTGAACTACCATTTGCTGATATTCTCATAACGCAACACAAAGATGCATGAAAGAAGGGTATTTCATAAGGGAAAATTTTTCCTACCATGGTCTCTACAGGTTCCCTATGAACACCTTCTATATGTCAGAATCAAGCAACAAGTATGAGATCTGTGAAAAGAGTGTTTGATACAATGCTATGAAATCAGTTATATTCTCATTATCCCCCATCTTGTATCGGACGAGATCCAAAAAGGTCATCTTTAGTCTGATGTTGGCTTGGAACTATCAAAAAAACCGATTTACAAGTTGATCAAATGAGAAAATAGAGTTGTCGAGCAAGGAATAGTACCACTCAAGTGTTGTATCCTTAAGAGATCAAGGAAATAAATTTTCCATCAACGCATCGTGATCAGGGATAACTTTAAGAAACCCCCCCCTTGGCAAAGGTGTAAAATCTTGGCGAATCCTTCCTTATTTTTTGAAAAAACTATTTAATTTTCCTGGCGAATCTATACACATTATTAAAAAAGTTGTAAAATCCTAGCGAATCTTAGTGAATAATTGGTAAAAATAATAATGACACTGGCGAATCCTAATGAATAATCACTAAAAAGATTAATCAAAATGGCTAATCTCTCCTTTAAAATTTTGCATAGTTGATCAATGCAGTTCCCCCATATATTTTTATTTTTTGTAATATTGAAGTAGGGGCCTTGGGGTGGCAGCCACCAGTAGGGTCAAGGGGCAGCACCCCTTGCGGTGGTCAAGGGGGCAGAGCCCCCTTGTGGGGATCGAGGGGGAAACGCCCCCTCGAGGGGTCCAAGGACAGCGATTTTTTTCAAAATATCACTTTAAAAATAAGACTGAATGAAAATTGAAAAAGTTACCATCGATTAGCTATTTAATCAGATGGTTGTGAGTTAATTCCATGGCCTAATACACATCTAGACTGAATGAAAACTGAAAAAGTTACCATCGATTAGCTATTTAATCGGATGGCTATGAGTTAATTCTGCGGCCTAATACACATGTGCCTTTTAAAAGGCTTGTTGAGGCCCAAAATTTGTTTTGGACCACACGATTAGATTTAATCGTGTGGCCCAAAACAAATTTCAGGCCCCAACAAGCCTTTGAAAAGGCACATGCATATTAGGTTGCGGAATCAAATCACAACCATCCGATTAAAAATCTAATCAATGGCAATAGATAAACTGCATATTCAAGGCTAAGCTGCTAAAGTATCCCTAAAATTAAATAGTATTTTATTATTAGTGGTGATATTACCCCAAAATTGATCGGAGGAATATAATATTACTGGTGAATATAATTAATATTTTTAATTATGGTATAAACTACTGGTGAATAATTTCCAATGATGCATCGTTTTTATGGCGAATTAATTGAGACAAAATTATTTTTTTGTAAAAACCTGGCGATTCAGTCTCATTTTTAGCTTGCACTATTCACCATTTTTGGAGGTCTCGATTTCTATTATTTGCCAATTGGCAAAGATTTGCCACTAAAGTTTTCCCTGATTGTGATGGAAGAAGTTTGTACACATGGAATTAAAGGCAAACACATGTGTTTGTGGGTCTCCTTTGACGTCATACTTCTCAAATTTGGGAATCTCCATTCCTTGTGGGAAGGGAGTACTTAGGATTGTTACCGACAATGGGCTATTTCGGAAGAAGAGTTGAAAGATAGGTTGGGTAGAGGCCTAGGAGAGACTCGCTAGCTAGTTTTGCATACAACCCATGTTTTGAAGCAGGGCATTAAAAATAGCATCAAAAGATGATAAAGGACCAGTGGAACCTCCAGACCACTGCCACCAGAATCACCTTTGAAACCACCTCTAGAGCCACTATTGTGGCCACTTTCAAAGCCACCACCACCGATAGGGCCTCCATCAGAGCCACCTCCATGGCCTCCACCAATGCCACCTTCCTTACCAAAGCCACTACCACCCATTCCACCAAAAATGTAAGAGAGGGGGACCAAGCACATCAAGGCTCCAGGTCATGGAGAGATGAGAGCAGAGGGCTTCCCTAACTTACCTCACTCTAAAGGATTTTTTAGGATGAAGATCAAGAATGAAGAGCATTGTGTAGTACTTTTGTCACTCTAAAAACCTAAAATTTTGTTTGAGACTAGATGAGCTAGTTTTTGGAGTCAATACTGCACCTCAGATAGCTCTTTGTTTGAGGAAGGCAATGCAGTTCTAGGATGATAGCGTGGCACACTAGTGTCCGTATGGCCAAAAAACGTAAAGTACAGCAAAAAGAGCCTAAAACCTACTTAACAGTCTAGCTAAATGGTTTTAACAAAAATGAAAGAATGACAAAGTATAGAAAATAAGTACGAAAATAATAAAATAAGTAGATGAACACAAGATTGATGAATACGAACTCATAGAAATGCTAGTTCGCCAACGAGCTCCATGCACACGTCCACCTCCACCCAAAGGCTCTCAAGGCCAATGGAGAGAGAATGCAAGCTACGAACTTGGCAAAGTCACCACCGTCACAACCGCGGTGAAGGGAGGTTTCGCAAGACTTCAATCTCACACAGTGTATGGTGGCCTCACACTTGTAATATGGAGTTGATGGAGTGTCAATGTTGCTACAATGCTCACAATGGAGTGCTAGAGTGTTGGAATGAATGAGAATGTGCTTGAGAGGTTGAATGAATTGCTAAGAGGATGTGGAAAAGATGAAGTGACAGTGAATAGAATGAATTTGAAGGTGGGATGAGAAGGAATAAACCGTTTTCAGGTTGATTGGTCGATAGAAGGACGTTACAATTCATCCCCAATGAGGAGTGTAATGCCTTTGCCAACTTCATACATGGGAATCTATTATGGACGACAACACACCGCATAGACGTTTGCATGCCACACTTGTGTCCCCGACGAATATTCTCTCACTGACACACATGACAAACACCAAGTGGATGGAAGGCTAGTAGGTGATGCAGAATTTTACCTTCGGATTTGATTTTCTAAGGTGAGGGTATGTGAAAGGGGAATTTGCTTAAGGGGTGCAAATTCACTCCTATACAAACTTAAACAAAAAAATTGAACAAGTTCAAATAATCAACTACACATATAAATTGCCTATGAACAAAACTATTTGGCATTTAAACTTTATTCTATAATGCTAAAAAAATTGATTAGACAAAATAATCAAAATTTTATGTTACAATTTTTTATTGTTGTGAGAGAAAAAGACTTGTCATATTAAAGAAATATAAAGTAAATTAAAAACATATTATTTATGTAATTGCTAGTTTCCAATTAATCAATCATTATGATTTATAAATATAAAATTCAAAACAATAAAACAAAGAACAATACTAATGATCCTTTACTCCTCATTGTAAAAGTTAAAAAATATCAATATAAAATTTTGACATCTTATCTTATCCATAAAACAAAACAAAAACCAAAAACAACAAAATACAAAATCAAATAATATATAAAATGATAGAACTATCATATATATATAAACTATGTAATCCTACTTAATAATCTGTTTTAAGGGGTTTTATATCAAAACCACAATCACTTAGCTATTGGATATGGGAACATAAGTCATAGGCTAAAGGTTCTTCGAGAGACAAAGATTGATGAATATTCATTCCACCAAAATCACTTGAGGCACAATCCTCACCTCATCTCTTATGATGTAAAGCCTTGGCACTCATCAAAACTTGATCTCTAGTGGATTCGTTCATAATATTGAATTTCACTATCACACCAACTACCCATTGACCTAATAATCAAACTTTAAAGTTATTCTCTTATTTAATTTCTTAGGCGGTACTAAATCTCATCGTAATATTATTAAGCATTGACTTCTAACTCCGTTAACTTACATGCATTCACATGTGATAGGCCCAATCTACATCTATATCATCAACTTGTAGATAAGCCTACCCTTATGGTTAGATCTATGCAAAAACAATGAAATCAGATGGAGATGAGAAGCTCAAATTACTTCATTTTCTTTACAACTGCTTTTGGGTTTAACTTCAAAGATAACAAGCTCTCGTCATATATATCCCATTGAAGTTTATCCATAAGAGGTCATGCTATTTTCATGGTGTGCATAGCATTTACAGATGCAGATATTGTAGATTTTAGTTTGGATAGCGAAGTGTGTGCGTTTGTCTTCGTTTATTGGTGGATATGATAGTGAGAGCATAAATTACGTGTAGTGGAGGAGTGAAAATTATCTTGATTTGTTTGTGGTGGGGATCATCTTACTACACATTGTAGATTATTCTTCTACCATTCCGAAGATGGAAAACATGATTGTTATGGTGATAGTTTTAGTCCACAATTAGTTCTATTTCGGTTCAGATGTATGTGTGCATACATCACTTTCTTGGTATATACGTGCACGTATGTGTAGAATTGATTTTGATTGTGCATTCACTTTGAAATAGGATTTTGTTGCTAGTGCTTTGAAAATCTATTAGAGGGTGGTTTTTCTTTTGTTCATGCTTTCTTTCTTAGCACGCAAGTGGGAGGCTAGTCAAATAGTATAGATGCATGAATCGAGAGGAAGATCTCTGAAGGGAACAAGTTTTGTTGTCGCAAATCTATAAAGGAATGAATGAATTGCATATATAGTGTTTGTACATATATACTTCTGGCAATTGCAGTCATTGATTATCTATATGGTTTGTTAAGATGGTTCAAATACCATACAAGCCATCATAGTGATAGTGATAGAGGTTGTTGATTCTTTTTTCAACATTTGGTGTTTGGTTTGTTTTGGTTAGATTATTTCGAACATGATGATGGTCTTTTTCAAATATAGTGTTCATTGTGGTGGACATTAGAGCAAGATATGCAATGAAAGTCGTTATGTAAGATTTGTGGGCTCTTGCATAAACTTAGTGAAACATGAGGGTTTCTAACCTAGGTCCAGTCAAGTACAATAAGAGTTCCCATCAAAAATGGGAAAACAACACATAATACTAACAATTAGATTATAATTTTTTGAACTTACAATGTATATAGTTACCAAAAGTTAACCACTACATTTAGATTTGGAATTCACATTATGCAATGTAATATGAGAATATATTATTGAAGAAGGCATCTGAAAGAAAAATATGTAATATTATTGTAGACACCTAAAAATGCCTAACACAATCTTCTAATTCACCATCTCTCGTCATCATCACACATCACACATTCTTCAAATCCATCATTTTTAGTCATTATCACTCATCACCCCATTTCATCACTTTTCATCACTTTTCCCTCATCATCTTTAATTAAATGATTTTTAATTATTTAAAATCATTTTCTTTCATCCACTTTAATCTCTTATCCACATTTAATTAAATATTGTTTAAATATTTAATTAAAGATCATGCATTCTTTCTTATTCACATAATTAAATAATTATTTAATTAGCTACTTATTCCTCTGAGATTAAATAAATTATTTAATTTATTTGTACATTCTTCCAAAAAAAAAAAAAATATTTTATTTATTTATTTCTTAATAAAAGCATGTCCTAGCTTTATTCTTCTAAAACCTAAATTTAGAAATGAAACTAAATTTAATAATCTTTCCTAAAAATAGTGAGTTTAAGTTTAGTTCACTTTATCTTTTCATGCAAGCCCATGCACAACTTATTGATCACTCATCCATCTGCATTCATCAATATGATCTTACATCTTACAACAATGTTCTCACATCCTAAAATCCTATAAATAAAACATCTTTTATCATTCAATCTCCTCAAATTGGCATCCAAGCTCTTATAGCACATCATCATCAATCTTGTTTTTGCGTAACAGGATTATGTTAAGTTTATGAGCAATCCACATATCATATCAAGAAGTATAATCTTATACTTTTGACAATGGAATAAGGCTTGGTGATTTTAGGTGAGGTAAAAGTAAGTTAGATTAGCTTAGTTTAATTTATGTTTTTGATTTTCTTTCATTTTATTATTACTATCACTTCATTGGTAATATGTCTATTCGTCATTGGATTTGGGATTGTTGATTTGATCTTCATTTTCTATTGAATTCTTTGATTGGATGACATTATTCATGTTCATATTTTGGCATGTCTGGTGGGATCCACATCCTTGATTTAACATATAATTGAGTTTTATTTAGTTTTTAAATTATAGGTTATAGTGACATAGTTGAACCTAGATTGACACCTTGAAACATAAATTGATGCTTTTACAACCCACAACAATTTTTTTGAGGCTAGATCGATGCATTCAATCATTCAATTTTACATTTTTTTAGGTTTACAATAACACAATTGAATCCTGCAGTGACATCTTTGACGAAAAGTGGTACTTTTGATTTTACAATGATGCTTCAGAAAAGTATAGTGATGCATTTGATTTGTATATCAATGCACTTGAAGGTGTAGTAACACATTTGAAAGGTATATTGATGCTTTTGAAATTTATAGTGATGCCTTATATTTTTGTAGTGACATACCTAATTCAGTTTATTGTTTTTTTCTCTAACCCTAACATTTGCTCATTTTTTAGAACTAACACATCTTTGAAACTTTAGAAATATTAGGAGAATATTGGTACAAAATAGACTATTGACAAATATGATGCATGGTAAAAATTCAATTGCTTTGATTTCTAAATTAGTTCACACTTTTTTTGGGCTCTAATTAATGAATTATTTGTCATGTTTTGTAGGTTTCTAGTGTCTATGCTCTCTCCTTATGCTTCATGTGAACCTAGAGATCAAAATCAATTTTAGCTTGCACATGTTATACACACCTAAATAGTAATAGGAAAGTATGCTCTTCTCTTGCACTTCATGCAAGCTTGAGAATTAGAAATACTTGTATCTTATTTTTAATTTACTAGGAGGCCTGCTTGGGAATTTCATCACCTAAAGAGACCTCAACCATGTTTACTGATGGGGTATATAAAGGGGGGAAATTAAATTTTTACCTCTAGGTGTGGCCAACATTTTCAAACTCAAGTTGCGAGATCCTCTATCTGTCAAGCCTTGATTGGTCAGGAGAAGAGGGGAGACCCTCGAGCATCTCAGGAATCCTCAAATAGGATCATTATTATTAGAACCACTATGAGCCATTTTTATTAAAGATCTAATATTGGAAAACATTAATCTAGTTTGGTGCAAGGTATAGTATCATACCTAAAGTTACTCAATATGTATCATCTTGAGAATCTAGATAAAAAAAAATTGGAGCTGTAAAAACCTATAAGGGTAGGAGGAAGGTGAGCCCTTGTGCCACTAGAGACCTAGATCTATTCCATATTATGAGTTGGGAGTGCATCAACATGAACCTATTTTATTCTATATTGGGCTCACACTAGTGTAACACACCTTTAATACTAGCTAGGTTGTACTTAACATGTTTTTATTGTAAAGACCTATGAATGAAAATCATACCATACCTTGGAGTTAGTTTACTACTATATTTGTTGTTCGTTATCTCCTTCCAATCAAAAAAATTCAAGATTAATCTTTCAAATCGGTCAAAACAATCAAACCCTAGCAAAAAATTTAGGCACAATCTTAAAATTGTGCGTCTAATGTTACAATGATGCATTTGTTATAATGGAAAAATATTTAATTATCTTGCAATGCTTTTTATTATCCTTTGACACATTTTATAAAACATGATGATGCATCTAATTTACAAATCAATGCTTTTGACCAACTTGATGCATCTAATCAAAACTAAGCTTTATCAGTTTGAAACCCTAGTTTTTCACACACTGACACATCTAATATTAGATTGATGCCTTTGACATGTAGTGATTCCTTTGATCCTAGTTTGTTGCATTTACAAAACATAGTGATGCCTTTGATCTTACCTTGCTATATATTATATATACCTCAATGCAATTAAACAATTCAATGACACTTTTGAAACCTACAATGATGCTTTTGATTGTTAAAACAATTTTCCAAAATCCTCAAATTTTCAATTTCTAGAATTCAATAGAAAACCAACCTAGGATCTGAGACTTGTCATACAACAGACCTACAATGAATATTCATCATTCACATAGAAAACAAACTTTCACATCTATTTCATACCATTTTCATCTTGGAATTTTAGTATTACCTATTTTTAGCTTGAGACAAACAATACCATCATCATCACTAGAAAATAGATCAATCCACCAACAACCAATATAATTCATAGTTCCCCATTTAAATCTCCCATCTTATCTCCTATTTTATCTTTCACTTGGAAATCAACCTTTTCATGTAGATAGTTGGATTAGCATCAATATCTATGAGAAGACTAGCTTATTGGTATTGTCTACTTCTAATTTGGTAAACTCGCCATCATCCTTTTTATTTCACTCATTATTCTAGTACAAGCAACTACCATCATTATCACTTATCAAAACAAAGATCTAGCTTAACTTTAACTTTTATAGGTTTCCATATCTTCCATCAATCAAAAAACATCAATGTCGCTTTTTGTCCAAATGTACCCAACATATCTCTCATAGTCCATCTTAAAACAACACTCATCAATATCACATCACCAACCTTAACTTACATCTCATATTCCCATAAGGTCATCATAATTTTATGCCTATTACAAGGTCACAACATAGGAAAATCACGGAGTATAATCCTAATAGTTCAAACATCACAACGTAGGTATGGGTGTTACCAAATCCAAGTTTTGAATGCTTAGTCATCTATTTGATCCTTGTGAATATCAAAATCCATAACAACAACCTCAATATGCACCCATCACCATGGAATACATCACAAATGGATTTGTTGAATTTGAGGAATTTACTAAAGAGAAACTTTTAGAAATGTAACAAGATCCCTCATTTTCTAGAGCACTTGATGCCCTCATTGCTTCAGATCCCAACACATACTTTCTTAGACTTGCACAAAGTGGTGCTAAGCTACCTTCTGATTTTGACATTTCTACACTTAGGGAGAAAGCCCTCACACATTTCATGTCACCTAGTGTTCCCTCACATGAGAACATACCTATAGTTCAAGATATCAACAAAGTTATACAACAACCTTCAATGCCAACCATACTTAGTCAACCAACAACTATAAAATCATATGGTATCGATTCAATACCATTTTCTAAATAGTTCATAAATTCATTGTATAAAAACCCAAACATGACCAATCAAATAATCTCACACATTCCAAATTCACCAAACCCAAACATTCCTCATTCATCACCATAAAACATTACAAACTACACAAACAATCCTTTCACAACCCAAGTCTCCACATCTTATGTGCCTCCTAATATTCAATATACTACACAAGCACCCAACATAACAAGGAGCGTGTATATTTCTACCGACATTGGAGGTGTTATTCGTGATGGTAAGGGAAACTTGGTAGTAGGATATGCTGGTGGTATTTGTGTTAACTCCTTTATGGTGGCAGAGTCTAGGGCATTGCTCAAGGGCATCAAGATTTATGTCACTCTGGGCATTAAGAATTTGGAGATTGAGGGGGATTCTAAAATGGTGATAGACTCTATCAACTTGTGCCTCCTACTTGGTTGGGACCTAAGGAATATTCTACTGGATATTAATTATTTAATCTCTAAGTTAGAAATGTATCACCTGGCTCATATTTTTTGGGAAGGTAACCAGGTGGTTGATGACTTCACCAATTTTGGGTCCATGTGGCAAATCAACAAATGTTGGAGGATGATTGAGGTCCTTCTGATGTCAATTCAAAGTTTAATCCTCTTGGAGCAGAGGAATTATTCTACTAATCATGATTAATGTCTTTTATTTTCAAGTACAGGTGGCATTCCTTAACAAACCAATGGTTGGCTTGTCCTTTAGTGACTCTAAGTGTTAGATCCAAGTGGATGGCCATGGGGGTTTTGTTCCTATTATCTTTCCTTGGTGGGACCCTTAACCTTTTTGGGCCACATTATCAATACTACAACATATCCTCTCAAATCCCCGTGAGATCGTGTGAAAGGATACTTTCTGCGACTTGGATTAATTATTTCAAATTAAAGCTCATGTTGATTCACATCATATTTTTTCAGATGTACTTGAATATCTCTAGTCTCCCTCCTTCATTCATTTGGAATGGGGAAATGTGTAAATTAATTAATTTGATATTCTCTTGGGATTTAAATCTGGATCCAATCACTATTATTAATTATTTAATCTCGGGGTTTCTTATGGTTGATTATGGCCTAGCATGGCAATTTTCCTTGTTACTGATCGTCAATGCGTGTAAACAAATCCTTTCCTTTATTATTCCTTTTCCTCATTGGAAAATTAAAGTTCTTTGCAACAGTTTACTCTTCGGTGTGCTACCAGTTTTCAAGCAGCATTTTATTGGCTATTGTGTGTTGTGGGTCAATATGGGTGATGATAGAGTTCGCATCGAGCCTAAAAAATGTGAAGAGTTTCTCTAAGACCCTCTGGCTTGGTATATCTATTTGAAAGGTAGGCTTGTGCTACTTATGGAAAACCTTGTGGGCCATGACAAGATGTTGTCGACCCAGTTTGCTAGCTCATGGAAGGATTGTTGGGTCACCATTAGAGGCATTTATTTTGACATTGATGAAGAGGTGATAGTTAAGGCTACTAGCATTTCCTATGAGGGCATGAAATACAAAAAACACACTAAAACACAAGACTTGGTGAGTCTTAATGTGTTCTTTAAGGGTAACGGGAAACTAGTGAAGAAGTAGTCAGGTTTTGACCATGAAGCTCCACCTAAGCCTTGGGAAATTTTTTGTCTCACCATCATGAAGTATGTGACTCTTGAAGGGAGATTCAAGGTATTCTATTTCTACCACTTACCTCTGCTAAATCATCTCAGACATAAAAAAAATTCTTAGTTATCCTTTCTTTTTACTTTGTTCTCTAGAAAGCTCCATCAAAGATTCCTAGGAAATTGTGATGAATGACCTTGATTCCCCACCTCCTCTACCTCTACACCAAGGCCTTATCCATAGGCTTTATCAATTTCATTCGGCTCTGGTCCATCCCAAACCTATCTCTATTGTGTGCATTGTAGAAGTGGAACCCCAAGAAAATACCTCTATTAACCCTTCCCCTTTTATTTTAGAGGGCTCAAATAAGAATTCCCACATCCTTATGGATGATCCTAGTACTGAAACCTTAGCCACTCCTACCCTGAAGAAATTGAAAATGGAGGTTGGGTTGGCCTAGTCGAGTGTTGAGGCCACCCTTTGTGAGTTGAAACACAAGAAGGTCAGCAGACCTAAGGCTAGAAATAAAGGGAAGTATGTACCTCAGCTTCCGAGGGCTATTTCGGTTGTTGATGAAGGTAAATGTACTAAGGAAAAATACTCTAAAGGGGATACGACGGTGGTAGCTAGCTTTGAGATGGGGAGGAATCAGATGAGTGTGAGAACTTGGTCCCATAGGTTGGTGAAGTATAAGAAGGAGACCCTTGTTGATGACATTTCCTAAGACTTAGAGCATAATGGCGACAATATTGAAGGCACTAAAGCTCCTGAAAAGTGTAAAGATAAAGGACCCATAAAATATCCTAGTCATTTCTTTAATCTGAATAAGATGATTCGTAATGACTCCACCAGGTCTTCAGATTCTAGGGTTGGTGTTTAAGCAGAGATCTAGAGAAAGGATGACAAGGTGGATGAGCTCGGTGTGCTATAGGAGTAGGTTACTAAGTTGAATCAGAAGGTCAACTACTTGGCCTGATTCACTATCAAGATTATTCACAGGTCAGCTCTCATGCTCTCAAATGTGGTCAAAGAAGAAATGGACAAGAACACCATGCATGAAGGCCCCAGCTAGATCGAGGAAGATGTATTAAACCTCCTAGTTAAAAAATGGGAGGGTTTAGACAATTAGTGGTTGGGTCTTGGTTGTGTTGCCTCTCTATTGTTTTTTGGTTGTGTCTATGTCTCTCATATGATATTACTATAAAAAAAAAATTGTTTAATGGTCTTGCTCCTTTTTGGCCCTTTGGGCTCATTATGTAAAGAGTAAAACACCATGTAAATGTTGTTTATATAATAAAACACAAGGAGCGTGTATAACCCTAACAATTCATATCAACCTCCCAAATTTCATAAATTCTATCACTTACCATTTCAATACAATATTATACATTCAACACACCCAAAACATTCAACATACCCAAAACTTATAACATCTTGCATTCTTCACAAACCTTCACATCTAACATATCCACAAACACAAGCATCCCCCCAGCAACAATTCATTTCACAACAACAGTCTCAATCCATTTTATTCACTATACCTACACAAACACATGTCACTCAAACTCAAAACTATTCATATTTAGTATCCAACAAAACATCCCCCAACAACAATTCATTTCACAACCACAAGTCATTCCACACAAAAATTCATCCTATAAAATCAAAACAACTCATACAACCCATACAAAACTATCCAATCACAAAACATAAACAACAAAACATCCCATTCGATTCATATAACATCCATCAAAACATCTCACAAAACTAAAATTTGTCATATAATTAGTCATCCATTTCACAACATCAAATGTACAATCCATCTAACCAACCACAAAATAACCCACATGATGACTTGGCATTACAAATTCAAAGCTTAAACCATTGACATGAAATTGGGATAAATGAAGAAAATATATACTCTTGAGGATAATTATCCATGTCCATTTGACAAAAATATAGCTATGATACCTTTCCCTCACAACTTCAAAATGCCTAAATTTGACAAATATAAGGGAAGATGTGATCTATAAGAACACAAGATAATTTTACAGAGCATTTCTAGAGGTTGCATACAATTACACATACTTAATGTGCCTATTTCCTCAAAGTTTAGGAGGACAAGCAATATAATGGTTCTCCCATTTACCACATGGTATCAAAACATTTCATGAAATTTTTGAAATTGTTTTTGGTCATTTCCCATACAACATAGAACACAAAGTTACCATGACTGATTTATGTAGTACAAAAAAAAATATAGGAGAAACATTCACTTCATTCTTACAACATTAGAGACACAAGACAAGTAAATACAAATGGTGTATTCCTAAAAAGAAACTCATAAATATCTTTGTCCAAAATCCTCACTGAAATTGACTTTCACTTAAAGTACAATGTGCCAACACCTTTGAAGGAATCATAGAAAAAGGGATAAAAATAAGTCTCTTGTTGCTAAGGTACTTGTCAAAAATCTAAAAGGATAATAAGGATAATACATCAAAAATCAATGACAAAACTCACCTATAGACTAAGAACAAAAATATTACCAACGATGGTGTTGTAGACGTAAAGTTTATAAAAAACATACAACCCTTGCCAAATGATCAAAAAATCAATCAAGATGTGAATCCTCCAAAGGGGCCAATAAGACTCAACAACACTACTAGACAACAATACACTCCCTTAGGTGAGCCAATTGAGTCATCCTTGAACAAGTTAATTCAAACCAATCTTATCAAACTTCTAAAGCTTAGACACTATGGTGAGCTCTAATTTAAACCCTCATGGTATAACGATAATGATTACTATGAATATCATAGGATAAAGGGTCATGAACCTCCAAAGATAACATCCATCACATATATAAACTATAAATTACCCCCATAAGAGGGAAAGAAAGAGACCACATAGCCCCCCCATAATGAAGCAGCTCCACAACCACTGAAGAAAGTTTGAAGACAAAAGAGAATGCAATACTAACAAACAACATGTATCCCATTGCGAATATAGAGATCCAATGGTTGATGTTGAAGAAACCTCATCTCCATGAAAAAGAAAGAGGCTCGAAGAAGCCTCAAGAATGATATCTCTGAAGATGCAACAAGTGTCTCTGAATATGTCTCAACAAAATCAGGTGTGACCCCAATCAAAATAGAAGACAAAGAATTTGGAAAATCAAGAGAAACCTCTAAAGATCTATGATAAAAGAGGAGAGTGACCCCCTCAAACATGTCCTCCAAATCTATAGAAGAGGAATGAAAAACCAAATTTGATATTCCTACTATGAAAGCATCTTGCAAAGGTAAATCTGGAAAACAAAATATATCATGCTCATCTAAATTCCTAGAAACCAAGTCAACACTCAAATCTAAAGAAACGGGAGATGATAGATCCTCATCAAATGGCTGATGAATAGAAAATTTCATCCACCCACCAAAACCACCATCTAAACAACTACCCACACTAGATCTAGGAGAGTGGTCCTTAGAACATTCATCATCAGTAATGAAATGAGAATTTTTTTAGATCTTTGCATCATGGTTAACCCTACCCACTACAAGTTGTATAGTATGTAAATCATGAATGAATACTTAATCTGGAGTGAAATTAATGGATTTACTAGTACATGCTATTTGGTATACTGAAATAATATTATGCCAAATATTAGGAATGCAAAGAACATCATGAAAGCTACCATTGGGCACATCAACAACTCTTTACCAAATACATCCAAATAAGCAACATTAGCCATCAAGACTTCATGATTGAAGTATGCTTCACGGATGAAAAATTATTAGGTTGTCCTGACATATGATATGATTCTCCAAAGTCAAGAATCCAATTTCTAGAGTATTCAACATGTGTTACAACAATATCATTCAGTCTCATGAGAATTTTATGGTACATGTGTGTGTAGAAGATGAAGGTTGTGAAGAAGAAGAAGGTAAACTAGTAGACTTAGAAGGAAAATAAATTTAATGTTATTTTAGAAGTTTCCTCATCTCATCTAATTCTTTCTTATAGAAAGTTTGTTCACCATGTCCAAGCCTGTTACAATAACCACACTTGGGTTTCCCCTTCTTAGTTTTGTCCTCTCTAGGAGAGGTGGGTGTATCATTAGGTTTTGTCTTAGGTTTGGACTTCTTTCCTTTTCCTTCAAGTGATGATGCAATCAAGCATGATTATTAGATTGTGTATCATGTTGATTAAGTTTATCTTGTTCCCTAGTCAACCTATCACAAAATGTCTCTTGAAGAAGGCATGACAAATGAAACTCCTAATCCATTCATTGTAGCATAAAATAAGTAGAGAAGTATGCAAATGAACCTTTCAACTTAGAAAAAATCAAGAAAATTCTTTATCATTTTTTATCTTTATTGGAACAAACCAATTGTGACCTTAATTATTTAAATTTTATCAAATAGTCTTCAATGGGGTTAAAAGAATCTATAGAAAGTTATGCCAATTCTGCCTCTAATTGCATAGCATGGATCTCGCTAATTGAACCAAATAATTCCTTGTATTTATCCCACTCTTGTTTAGGAGTAGTAAACTCCTCAATATGGAAGAAAACATTGTTAGGAATATGCATAGAAATCAAACCCATAGCCTCATGACATTTGTTCCTATGATAAAATCTTTCATATTCTCTAGAAAAATCAAGTTGTTCATCATACAATATGGACCACAAACCCCAGACCAAATAAATTTCCTCATTATTTCCTTCCATGTATGATAATTATGAGGAGTTGATTCATTCATTAGAACCACAAGTGCCAAGAGTGCAAAATAGATAAATAATTGATACAAAATGATATGATAGCACCCAAATCTGAAAATACAATTGAAAATGAAGGCCCCCACAAAAAAACTTATCCAGAAGACAGTATGTCCAAGTAATCAATGAATATGCCAAGTATGCAAAAATTGGATAATTTATACCTAGGGCTAAATATAGAAAAATTGCATGAATGAAATGATAAAGCTCTTGAACACCTTTCAATTTCAGTTGGAATTATGAAAATTGGATACACTAGTGTTAAGTTATGATCTTGGAGTTCCAAAGGGGAAAAAACACTTTAGTTGTCAATAAAATGTACCTACACCAATTTGAAGTGCACAAAACAAGCTTTTTGATGATAGCTCATTTGTAAATATTAATTCTTGGGCGAAAAGTTATGCTCTGAAGAAAAAAAGCCCAATTTGGGCACCTAGCAGACTAACTGGGCACAAAAAACTCCCCCCTATGGCTATCTCCTAGTCACTAATGTGACCCTATTAGTTGTGGGTGCAAAATAAAAACTCACCACCAAGTGGGCAACGAGGTGGCAGAGTGCCTAGGTAGATGCTCATGCTACCACTAGGCATTAAGCCCGAACCAAGGGCACTAGAAAAATAAAACCAACCACTATAACTTTTATCCACCAATTAAAACATATATTATATTTTAAAACAACCATCAACATGACCTATCTGATTTGACCTATGTAGAGAAAGTTGTACCCTACAGACTTACGCCAGACTGTACCACCAATGATGCCTACGTAGAATATTCTATGAATATTCCTAGTACTCTACTAACTGGTATGTTGACTTTGCATAGATCATATGGACCTATCAAATTCATACTGTATGGATCTCATATGACTGTATGGATAAACATGGCAACGATTTTCTGCAAAAAAATCTCTAAGGGCCTAGGGAAAAGTCTTTGATTTTGATAATTTAACAAGCGTTCTTAGAGTTTTTGGGTGTTCTAAATGCAATGAAAGGGTAAATTTTGGCCCAATTTTCTTTGAAATATTAGCTACCTCCTGGATCTAGTAACCGCCTTCTAACTTGAAACCCTCATAAATTTGGCAAAAAGTGTCAAATTTTGATGAAACAAAAGCCAATCTTGAATTATTTATATGACTTGGACTCAATGGTGAGCTTAGATTACCTTCAAAACACTCCAAAATTTTCCTATAATGAAACCCAAAAAATGGAACTCTCTAAAATTAGTTTTTTTCAGGTTTTTCTAATTTCCCAGATCATCATTGGGTGCAAGGGGAGAGCATACTCAATCTTACCGAAATTCACTAAGATATCGCATTAGAAATAGCTCTACCCTCAAATATGAGAAGGAATTTGCAAGGCTTTTCTCTAATACCATGTAGGAGCTGAAATTTATCTCTAGCCCAAGATTACTTGCAAAAAAAATTACAACCTTCTACAAGAGAGTATGCAAGAATATGAGCTTACTTGATATTGAGTTCTATGAAATATGATGATGAGGTATTATCTAATGTGTACAATGACATTGCTTATATAGGGAAGGTATGATGTATTACTAGCATTAAATGAGTGTGTCATAATTAAATGACATGACTCAATATTAAATGACCCTACGACACTAATATTTAATAAAAGCTAAAAAGATAAAATCTTACCTAAGAATTAAAGATACCTAGGACCTAAGTGGACTTAACATGTAAAAAGAACCCCACTAAGTAATTAGATATGAAATGCACCTATTTACACCAACAACCCTCAATTAGGAATCTATGAACTTAGAATTCTCAAAAACATCTTTGATACCATGTTAGAAATTTGAAACGGATTGATAACCCAAGGAACTTTATAAGAGAAATTCAAAGATACATAAACTGGAAAAACATAAACAATGCAAACTAGAAAATCCAAGAGATGTGCAATATCAAAATGACAAAATTTTATCAAGAGCTTCCAAGATGAAAAATACAAGCTAGGTAGTGAGTTTATATATAAATAAGAAGAGGATGGAGGTGGCAAACCAACCAATAGGAATTGACCACCAATATTAAATAAAGTGATTTAAAAAGTAAATGCTCCACCCTTTAACAATGGGGAAACCTCGTCACCTTATCTCCTAGCTATTAAATAATAAACTCACTTTATTATCTTAAGAAAGCTTAATAAAAGTGTAATAAAAACCTATAACTAAGGGAAAATAAATTAACCCACTAAGAACATAAAAACCTACACCAATAATAACTTTTTTGAAATTGAATGCACTCTAAAGAATAAAGTAAATTTATAACTTACACATTATTTTATAATATAAAATTGAAAGGAAATACCAATCAACTTCTAATTATTTACATTGTTTAAATATTATATTTTAATTATGATAAGTGAGAGGCTAAAAGAGATTTTATTTACAATCTATTTCCTAGAAGAAAAAATAAGAATTATAACAACTTATAAATGAGTTCTAGACACAAATCAATTTTATCATCACTAAGAAGTGATTTCCTTGTAGACTAGAATCAAACTTGGAGTTGGATAAATTAGTAGAAAAATATAGATTTTATATTTTCCTTAATGATGATCTCCTTTTTCTAGGTTGAAGTAGTAGGGAAAATCTTGGGGATGAATAACTCTTCAACTCAAGAAGAAACTAATTTTTAAATAACTATATGTTTATTAATTCAAATCCTTTTCTCTAGCACAAAGAGATTTATATCAAAATGTGCATATTTAAGAAAAGTAGGTATAATTATTTTGCTATTTTTTCGAGATTACAAACTTTTTTGAGATTCTATTTGTGACTGATAGATCAGTATGGACTGACTACACTTGATCCATGAGGATACGAAGCATATCTGAGCCACTAAACACCAATCCCAATAAGATCAATAAATAAAGACTAAACTAAGCATCTATTAAAACTAACATATTAAACTTTGAAAGCTTTTAAAACACCTATTCTAATCCATTGAAACTTATTCTATTGGGGGAGTGGTGTCACATTGATGTGGAATGGTGACCCTTTCCTGATCTCATGGATAAATGAGCTTGTTTTGATCGATTCTATTGAAGAGAATCAACAAATACGATGATAGATGTGTGATGAAACATGATTCAAATGCTAAACTAACATGATGCAAGCTATTTTAACATGATGTATACTAAGATGATTGATATGGGTGAATGCAAAGCTAATCTAAATAAATTTTAAGCTAAAAAGATTAAAGCCCTAATTACAAAATAAGCTAAATGGATGCATCTATGTTATCATGGAAGCCATTAATGGAAGATAAGCTAATATGAAAGTAAAATTAAGCTAAAATGAGGTTAAATGTGAGTGCAAGTGCAAGTCATTTTAACAGCATAAGTTTTTTTTTATAATATGGATCCATTTGTCTCCAAATAGTGTCCTATTTATAGGAGAGCAGATGAGAAATGAAGAGTTAAGATTGAAAAAGCTAATCAATGGTCAAATATGGAGGAAAGATGAAATATTGATCATGGATTCTCATTAATGGATGGGAATCAATGATCACATGGATCAAGGAAAGAATCAAAGGTTCATATTCTTCCAAACAAACACACATTCAAAACTTGCACAAAAAGTCTTGTAAGTTAACTTGCACATGAAGTCTTGTAATTTTAATGTTATAAGGGAGAATATTCATTTTTTCAAATGAGTGAAGAAAGAGAATATTCTTTGGAATATTCTCATGAGTGAGGAAAATTAGATAGCAAATTAAAACAAAGTTTTAATGTGCAAGAGGGGAAGGAATATTCCATGGGAATATTCCTTTGGAGGAATGTGCAAAGGAGGAATATTCCCTTGCAAGTGAGGGGAGTTAGATTAATTAGTAATTGACAATTAAAACAGAGTTTTAATTATGTCAATCAGGGGACTTAGGATATTCATTAAATAATTAATTTATTTAATGAAAAAGGGAATTATATGGTATTCATTAAATAAATGATTTAATGAAAAGGGGGAAAGTGGTATGATATTTAATTAAATAACTTAAGGTTATTTAATTAAATAAGAGGACTTGGGAATTAAATTAAATAATTTGATTTATCCAATTTAATAGGAGAAAATGTTAGCATGAAAGGGGGTGAATTAACCTAATTAGGTTAATTAGATTAATAGATGAAAATGATGCAATTAATTAAATAGCTAGGCAAATTTAATCAATTAAGAAAAAAGAGGATAGATTTTAGGATGAAAGGATGTTAGTATATTTGATTCAAGTGCATGATATCCTTTAGGATATTTTGAAGTGTCTAAATTTTTCCCCTCTTTGAAGCAATGTACTCATTGCATTAGTTAAAAGACTTATGCTAATTTTGATGTTGATGACGATACATAAACAAATATCGATGATCTCTTTGAGATGTTGATAGCCAAGCTAAAGTTGATTGATCTGATTGATTGATTGATTGATAACATTGTTGAGGATTCACAGCAATGCGTAAAACACGTCACTTCAAAGAGGGGCAAAATGTATACACCTCAAAATGGGCACATCATATTAAGTCTGGTAATTAATTAAATACTAGTTATTTAATGATTCTTCTAATTCCATCTACATATAAATAAATTTAATAATTTATTTATATCGTTCATTTTATAATTCTTCTATTCTAATTAAATAAATAAGTTTATTTAATTATTATCATGTTTCTATTTTCCTCTTAATTAATTAAATACATTTTATGGTTTATTTAAATTAATTATCCTATTGCTTTAAATTTGAATTTTTAATTCAAATAAAGTAAATGTTCTTCTAAATTAATAAACCATCATCATTTCTTTAAATTATCATTTCACATATAGTTAAATATTTTTAATATTTAATTATGGAAGCTTCCAAATCCACATGTCACATGAAATTTAATTATTTAATTATTTATTTATTGAATTGTCCTCAACTACCAACTAACTCTCATAACTAAAAATGACAAATGGCCATCTTCCTTCATTTTTTAATGGAAAAGGTTTTGTAGGAGGAAACTTCTTCCTTCTTTCTCTCTAGCCTCCATCTTTCTCTCCAACCTCTCGATCTTCCATCTTTCATCTCACCAGATTCAATATCAACCGTTGATCTTTTCCAACTAAGCTTTTGCCTCCAAAAATCTATAAATAAGACCTGTTGGCTCTTTAAAAATCTTGGAACTAGTTGCATAGCGTGAGAATTATAGTTGAATAATCAAGAATTTAGAATCTTAATATCTTAGATTTCATAATCATCATAATCGTAGCATAGCATCTTAGCTTTCATTATGTTAGCATAACTAATCATGGTAGAATAGCTTGGATAATTTGTTCTTAGTTTCATTATCTCACATCATTTAGCATAAGAATGCATTTTTCATATCATATCACTCTCTAGGTTGTCATTTTGTTAAGCTTCTACTTACACAATCTAAGAGTAAGCAGCTTAAAATGAATCCTTGGAGATAGAGGACAATGAGACAGTTTTGAAGAATTTGCTAGGTTTGAAGTTTGTTTAGCTTTAAATTAGATTTTTTGACATAATATTTCATTGTTGTGTTGTTTAACTTATTTTTTTTCCACATATTTACACACATATTTTTGGCACCCACCATGGGGCCCTTGCCCCATTTTTAATATTTATTGTATGTTTTTTGGCAGGTTACAAACTGGACTCGTGGTTTAGCGCATACATGTTATAGTTTAGTGCATACAAGGCTTGTTTTAGTGCATACATGCTCTGTTATAGCACATTTATATGTTCTTTCAGCACATACCTACTTTGTTATAGCGCATTTATGTGTTCTTTTAGTGCATATTTGCTCTGCTATAGCACATTCATGTGTTCTTTTAGCACATTCATGAAACTGTAATTTTTAATTTTGATTCTGATGCACCCGCGGATAGAGGTTAATATTTCTGCATAAGGTTAAAATGAAGCAACCCTAGGGTAGCCATCCAAATTAAAATAAACCAATCCTAGGTTAATCACCAAACAATTGATATATCTTGGGTAAAATGAATCACATGTCTTTTGTGAAGCAACATCTTCACCTAGCTTAGAAAATTGTTATTTGGGATAAAAAGTTATCATTGTTTGTTGTGTTTTTCAGGTGATAGGCCTATGCTCTCCCCTTAATTGGGTGATCAAAATGCCAAACTCATCTTTTAATTTTATGCACTTTATGCTTTGTTAAAACCTTTAGCAGTCTTGCTCTTGTGGGATAAATTACTCACCCAAGAGGAATGACCTAAGTGGGAACACCTAAAGCCAAGGATTCCAACCCACTATAAACAAATGTGGTTGTCGATCAAAAATCAGAATCAACGATAGTGTGCAAGATAACCATACCCAATGCCTTTGTTCTAAAGGTTGGGAGGTCTCCTGAGGGAGTTTATCATTTTTCGCACCGAATGGAAACCCTTATTATGAGCCTTAGTGTTGAAGCTAACCAAGTCAGTATCCAAACATTATAATACTCACTGTGCAAGGGGAGGGGAGAATCTGCCACCAAGATACTCACCATATAATTTCCAAGAACTATTTGCTCAAGGTATTGAGAAATATAACTTTGAGTACATGCTTGGAAAAGACAAAAACATGGGCGCCCTTTAGGGGGTGACATGGTTGTGTGAGTCAACACAATTTTAAGATGTGGGTTGTGATGATTATAATGACCTTTTTGACCATTAAGAGTGATTCTACTTGAAGTGTTTGTTTTTTTCAAATACCCATGGAAATTTTAGAGAACATACACTTATTGTTTAGATTCTAGGACTTAAAAACAATTGTATTCATACTACATGTTGTTTTTTCCAAACAGTAACTCATATAAGACCATCCAATTCAGTAAACTATCAAAAACATGTCTTCACATTTTTCAGTGCATTGACTTGATCTTTTAGCGTATTAAATGACTTTTTTGGTGCATCTATGCAACAGTCTAGTGCATCCCTGGCACAGAGTAGCACATCTATATTTTTGGACCAAAACAGTCTTTTGACATAACGTGCCGACAACAATCCCTTTAGAAACACCAATACTGATATTTTCTATGCTTAGGGATTGGAAATCTACAACATTTTTCAAGAAATCCCTTGGGAAAAGAATCAAGAAATTGAAAAAGCAACTTAGTTACAAGAAACTTTTGAAAAGGAGGTGCTTTTTATACCAAAGAAGGAAAGTCTTTCTTGAACATCAAACTTTCATCCATAGATATCATGACTTTGTTAGAGGATTTACTAATGATTTTTCTTTAGAGCCCTTATATTCACAAGCTTATTTCCAATGAAGAGCTCTTTCGCAAAGGCATAATCATATTCAACCCATTCGTCATTCTTACATTCCACAACTAGCAATATAATATTCCAACTATCCAAATCAGTTGTTACAATAGAGAAAAACTTGGAAACATTAGGCTTTTTGAAAAATCCTCATTTTTTTCAAACTAAGATCAAAACATTTTAAAGTGCATCAGTTTCAAATCAATTTCTGATTTTCAATTTGATTTCCATAACAGGTTCTATCATCCTTCATCCAGGGAAACAAAACTGGAAAATTAGAAATTCCTTAGTCATATCAATAGGGTCCATCATCCTATTTGGCTAAGGAATCAATTATTCAACAAATTGCAATCCCATTTGTGATTGAAGTTAGCAAAAATTTGATACAAGCATATGCCTGTTGTCACAAGGTCCCAAAAACACAAAGAAGAGGACGAAAGAGAAAATCCAATTTACAACATGGGTGATAGAGATGAAAATACTTTTCATAGGCTTCATGGGAATAGTTCAAATGATGAAATCACCGATGAAATGATTAAAGACATTGAACAAGATCCACAGTTTCACTTATCTATGGAAAATATCTTAGAGCGAAATAAGGAAATATATTTTCTTTTATTGGCAAACCAAGGTGCTAAATTGCCTTCTGATTATGATACGGAGAAAATTAAAGGAGATCCTGAAAAGAATGAAACTCTCTTAAATGATCTTAGTGCTCTTACCCAATAAATAAGAGCACTACAAGGGAAAATCAAGGAAATACAAGGGGGTACAACTAAGAAATATGCTTTGGAGGATATTTGTCCATACCCATTTGATAGAAATCTCAACATGATCCCATTTCCAAAACATTGTGAAATTCCAAAATTTGATAGATACAGTGGGAAAATAGATCATGTTGACCACGTGAGGGAATTTAGAAACATGAGCCTTGAATTTTCACACTAGGACACATACTTGATGATATTTTTCCCACGAAGTTTGGGTGGGCAATCCATGGAATGGCTCTCTAAAATCACTCCACCCATCAAGACATTTGAGGAGTTGATCAACAAATTTACATCTCAATACTCCTGCAGCATTCAACATCAAATAACTATGCTTGATTTATGTAAAACAAAGCAAAGGACTGGAGAAACCTTTATCACATTCCTGCAAAGATGGAGAAGATTATTCGCACAATATTCTCATCCAGTTCCTGAAAAGGAAAAGATGGATATCTTTATTAACAGTCTTGATCAAGAAATGAGTTATACGCTCAATCTTCATTGTCCTCCACATTTTGATAAGTTGATTGAGAATGAAATCACTATTCAAGGAGCTTTAGTCAAGAGAGGAGTGATAAAACTTGACAAATATAGTCCAAATTCATACAATCATAACAACAACAATGACAAATCAAGATTTTGTACTAGAAACAAGAATGTTGTTAATGATGGTGTGGTAGATGCAAACAATGTGAAAGAAAAACCATCCATCTTCAATCTATCAGGCACCCCATGCAATAAAACCAATCAAGTAAATTCAACCAATCAAGGCAATAGCAACACCAATTCAGGAACCAACACCAATCAAGTAAATATGACCAATCAGAACAATAGCAATAATCATGGTAACTTCAACAATAATCTTGGTAACACTCAAAATGCAAATCCACCCAAGTCACAATTTTTTTCAAATCGACAAAGTTTCACTCCTTTGGGCCAATCTCTTGAGTCAGCTTTCAAAGAGCTTATGGATAAGAAGGCCATCACTTTACCACCTCAAAGATATTATGAGCCACGATTCAAACCACCATCATGGAATGAGTCGTATTACTGTGACTACCATAGATGCAAGGGACATAGGACAAATAATTATCAAGGATTGAAAATTTTAGTTCAAGATTTGATAGAAAATGGCACAGTAACAATCGAGGGACATCATGCAGATGAAGATCATCAAGTATTTAAAGACCCTCTTCCAAACTATCAGAAGGGAGAATCTTCAAGTGACAAAGGGAAAAATGTAAACCATGTCTATGATACCACAATCAACCACATTTACATGGATGACCAGCAGGTTAATGTTATCAAGGTCAAGGAAAAGTAGGAATATCAACAAGTCAATGTGATAATGAGGGGAAAAGCTAAAGTTGTCTTAAAAGGAAGCTCATCTAAAACAACTATCCCTCCTCCAAGTCATTATAGTTTAGTCAATCAATTGCAGAAAACATTAGCCCAAATCTCTATCTTAGAGTTTCTCAAGATATCACTAGGACATAAGGACATTTTGGAAAAGTCCCTTATTGACACAGCTGTATCCACCGATTTGGATATTAACAAGTTTCAATCCATGGTGAGACACTTGTCCTCACCCACTTGCCTATCATTTTCTGAAAAAGACGATGTCTCCATGACTCATCCACACAACTCCTTGCTTTATCTAGAAGTAATGGTCCATAAAACTCAAATTAGGCGTGTCTTAATAGATGGAGGAGCTGGCTTGAATATTTTTACTTTAAATTTGATCCTTGCCTTAGGATTTTCTAAAGATTCTATTGATCCAAGAAGAAATATTACAATTAAAGCATATGATGATGAAAAACAAGCTTCGAAGGGTCTTATCGTGTTGCCTATCAGAGTGAGACCTATTATAAAGAATACTTTTTTCCAAGTTTTGGATTGAGACCTTTCTTGCAACATACTTTTGGGTCATCCTTGGATCCATGAGATGCAAGTGGTACCATCAACGTACCATCAATGTCTCAAATTTCCCTATGATAGACAAGAGATAACTATACCAGTAGATCATAACAACAGTCAAAATTGTTCTAATCTCAGAGCAACCCAAGACACTTTTGTTCCACATAATAGAGAGGTTCTTGTTGTTTCCCCTTCAAATCATAATGACCAATCAAAATAGTTGATAAGGAAATTTGGCACGAAATTGCAATTGAAGGACAAAAGGGTGGGAGAATATTCATTATGTCTCTCTAACTTACCTATCTCTCCAAGATCATATTGCCAGTCCATAATATCCAAACAAAAAGTTGCAATAGCCTCCACATCAAGAGCACAATCTTCAGTACCCATCACAATGTTTGATAGAAAATTTATCAAAGCTAATACTCAAGAAGATGAAGCCGAAGACAGAGACATTATAAATTGGCTATATAAGGATGAAGATGAATCCATTCTACATATCAAATTGCCTATAGAACAATATGGTAAAGGCTATACTATAATGCAAAGAATGGGCTATGAAGGAATTGGTCCCATAGGTAAAAGAAAGGAAGAAATGTAGAACCCATTCAGTATCTTTCTTGGTAGGTACAGGAATGAGCTGGGTAGTTACGGCTTTTTCTTCATATAGTCGAGGAAAACTATGATTCTTGAATTTAACAAAAATTTTACTAATTTCTAGAGGTTCCCATTGAGCAATTGTTCGGCTTCCTATAAGACCATCATATCCATTTAGTTCATAATGAACAAATTTAACTTCGTGAGATGTCTTATCTGGAAATAAAATTGGAACAATGCAAATGTGATGTGAAACATGAGATCCACTACCAAAATTAATAGTAGTTTCTGCTTTAGACCATTTGTCTTTCAGAAAGCAGTTAAATCTTGCAATATTAAGACCTGCGCCAGTATCAATAAGCATATGCAATTTGTAAGGTGCAAATTCTGGAAATGCAATTGGAATTGTGATACCTGGGCATGAAGTATTGGTTTTGACCATCTTACAAGGACTGGATATCCATGTAGTATCTTCATTGCAAAGAAATGGATCTTCATCATCTGGAAATTGTAGATTGGAAAATCTGGACTGATATGGCTGTGTGAAAGAAGACTGTGCCAATATCTTTGGATGTTGCTAAGGAGATTGATTGCTGATTGCAGTGTATTGAATCTTCTGACTGAGTACATCATCAGATTGTTCAGCAATATAATGATCAAGTTCAAGAGAACTTATCTGGAGATCTTCTGATTCTTCATCTTGGAGAGCAGAATATTCTACTGTGGCTTGTTCAATGACTTGGGAAAGTGTTCGAAGATGAGCATGACGCCATAGTCTGCGAGAGGTATGACCAAGATTAGATGTTATTTGAGCTTCTTTTGAAATAACAGTCGTGGAAGACGGTTGAGGATCATTTGCTTCAATAAGAGAGTATTTCTTATTCTGAAGTTGCTTGATTTGATTCTTCAATTTTCACCATGTTGCTTGAGTATTGGAAGGCGATGATAAAGCATATTCTAAATCTTTGATCTGAGAATCAATTGAACTGAGCTGAGCTGCTTCTTTATGGATCTGAGTTGTAGACATCATTCTACAAATAAAAACTGGAGGTTCATCTGTGGCTGAAAGATAAGACTCATCTGAAAGGTCAGATATATTGGATGTTGAAGAAGAAGAAATGGAAGAGGAATCTGAAGACTCATCTTCGGCAAAGAAATCTGATACATCTAGGATATCATCATCTTCTATGGGATAATCATCAATAAAATCCCAATTTTCCTCAAAATCTTCTGGAGGAGCAAATGCTTCTTGCATGGCTCTGACTTTATTCTTGCCTTTGTCTTTATCTTTATCAGGACACTGATTTGCAAAATGAGGACCTTTAAAAATGTAGCAAGTAGGCTTCCATTTAGGATTTCGCCTTTGCTTATTATAGAACTTGTGACGGAAGAATCCTTTCTTGAATTTCCGTTTTCTGTGACTTTTGGAAGAATACCTTCTAGGGGTATCTAAAGCACATTCAAAGCATTTATGTTTACCTTTTCTGTGGGTATGATGCTTTCTGTTTTTATGATAGTGTGATCTTCTATTGTGTACCTTAGTTGGACCACTATAATAGAAGTTGGCATATTGTTCATCACAATATTCTTTGAAATAAGTTAGATCACAACACTTATTTCTTATGAAATTGTTTTTGGCTACTCGCTTGATTGCATGAGTATTACCAACAAACATAATGATTAACTATTTACAAACAGAATCAATTCCTCTTGTAATCACTTCTGTTCTAAATTCTTCATCTAATTCCTCCCAGGTTTTTCGAGCAAGACCGGTAAAACAGTTGATTGCTTGGAGAATGATCTGAATGGGATCTGAGCCTGGTGTAGTGGCTATTGCATTGATGACCCATGCTCGAAGAGCTTCTATACTGCGGAGATTCAAAATAGGATCTCTGGTGTCAAAATTTGACCATGGAGGACGATTCGGTTCAAAATGATATTGATAATCGACAGGAGGATACTATCATAGACCTTCCCTACAACGAGAATGTTAACCATGTCTATGTCATGACTTTATCATCCCTTGACCTCACTCAACCAGATGATCCTTTGCCTTTAATCCATCCCAAGCTTATTGATTGGGATCAAACTGAACCTATTGATATCTCTATATTCCAAGATGATGAGACCATTGTAAATTTTCTTTACTCTTCCAATCTTGAAACAGGTTCCACCAGCGAATATCATGATCAATATGTCAATCAAGAGAGTGCCAAGTTTCTTAGCTGCAAAATCAATAATATAAAAGATCGATCTAATGGTGAAAACCAAAAAATGATAGTGTTAGATCATGAAAATGGAAAAAGAAAGAGCGTATATGACGGTGAAAATATTTTGAAGGTACAGAAGGATGAGAAACTTGACACTCTCCTAGAACACTACCAAGAGATATCTTCTATTTTGATCAAGCCAACGAAAGCAATCAACATAGACACTACAGAATAGCCAAAGATCCTACAAATTGTTGCTTCATTAACAGAGGAAGAGATACCAAATTTCACATAATTCTTGAAATTCAATCAAATCGACTTTGCTTGGTCTGATGTGTATATGTCGAGACTAGATCTTAATCTCATCATCCATCATTTATCTATAATGTTAGGGGAAAAACTAGTAAAGCAAAAACTTAGAAAGATGCATCCGCATGTGGCATTATTGGTCAAAGAGGAATTGAAGAAACTATTGGATGCAGGGTTCATTCGATCCATTGACTATGCATAATGGATTTCTAACATTATACCAGTATCAAAGCTAGATGGGTGTATCAGAATTTGTACAGAATTTTAGGATTTGAATAAAGCATGTCTGAAAGATGATTTTCCTCTACCTAACATTGACATAATTGTGGACCTGAAAGCTAGTCATGCCATGTATTCACTTATGGATGGATTCTCAGGATATAATCAGATCAAGATTGCACCTAAGGATCAAGACAAGACTACTTTCACATGTCCCTAGGGTACCTGTTGTTGGAATGTGATGTCATTTGGACTCAAAAATGTACGTGCAACCTATCAATGGGCTATGACCACTATTTTTCATGATATGATGCACACTTTCATGGAAGATTATGTGGATGATTTATTAGAAAAATATTATATAAGGGAAGGACATGTAGAAATCCTATCTAAAATTTTTGTCAGAATGGAGAAATTCAAGGTTAGACTCAATCCAAATAAGTGTGTCTTTGGGGTTAAATCTGGAAAGCTTTTAGGATATATTATTTCAAAAAAAGGAATAGAGGTAGATCCAGCAAAAGGAAAAGCCGTCATGGAGATACCACCACCAAGAAATATTAGTCAGCTTCAATCATTGCAAGGACGACTACAATCTATTGGAAGGTTCATCACAACAAGAGTTTTCCTTTCACGCATCTCTTTCACAAAAATGTTCCTTTCAAATGGCAAGAAAAGTGTGAAGCAACGTTCAATCAAATCAAACAATATTTGATGAGTCCACTAGTTTTGGTTCCACCAGTACCAGAAGAACTGTTCATACTTTATATTTCAGCCATAGAGGTATCCTTGGGGGAATTGTTGGCACAAGAGGATAAAATAGGAAAATAACGAGTTGTATACTACATTAGTAGGACCTTGACAAGTCATGAGCTCAACTACACTTTTATTGAAAAGGCTTGTTTAGCAGTATTATTTTCTTCTCAAAAGTTTTGGCATTATATGTTAGCCCACACAGTTAAACTTTTGGCCAAAATGGATCCATTAAAGTACCTCTTGAGTAAAGCTACCTTAATGGGTAGGCTAGCCCAATGGGTAATGATCTTAAGTGAGTTTGATATCCATTGTGTAGATCAAAAAGGCCATAAAAGGAAAATTCATAGCAGATTAGCTGGCTAAAGCACCCTTACAAATAGATCATCTAATGCATATTGAATTTCCTGATGCAAATGTTTTCACAACAACAACGAAGCAGTCATGGACACTATATTTTGATGGATCCTATACACAACATGGCTCGAGGGAAGGAATTTTATTTGTCACACCTCAAGGACATACTATTCCAAAATCCTATCAATTGATGTTTCCTTGCACCAATAACATAGCCGAATATGAAGCATTGCTTACTGGAATGAGAGTGGCATTGGAATGGAGGATCACAGAGTTGCAAGTCTATGGAGATTCACAACTTGTCATTAACCAAATCAATGATGATTATCAAACCAAGGATGACAATTTGATGCCTTATAAGAACATGGTTGATGATTTTAAGAAATATTTTGTTGAAATCAAGTTCACACAGATTTCAAGAATTGACAAAAAATTTGCAGACGTCATGGCTACAATTGCTTCGCTACTACAACTATCAGAAAATAAAAATCCATATGAATTCTTGGCGGAACAATTGTTTACCCCTGCATATGATAATCCCAAGACCCAAATCATTTGTCATCTGGTTGCTTCTGATTCCCCTTTATATGGCAAGATCTATACCTACTTGAAAGATAATATCTTACCCCTGGATTTGTCCTGAAATCAAAAGAGAAACTTTATACGCCAATCTTCCCGATATACCTTAATCTCTGACACCCTTTACCGACATGGTCTTGATGGTACACTTCTTAGATGTCTTGAATGTGATGAATCTGAAAAATCCTTACAAGAAGTTCATGGTGGTAGTTGTGGAACTCATTCAAGTGGATTGACCTTAGCTAAGAAACTTGTCAGAATGGGTTATTACTGGCCGAATATGGAAAGGGAATATTTTATCTTTGTAAAGAAATTTCCAAAGTGTCAGATACATGTGAACCTTATTCATGCTCCTGCTCAAGAACTACATCCTTTCACAACAACATGGCCCTTTTCTCAGTGGAGACTAGATCTAGCTGGAAAAATCCACCCCTCTTCATCAAATGGACAGAGCCACCCCATATGCCTTGGTGTATGGAGCTGAAGCAATCTTTCCATTTGAAGTTGAGACACCCTCACTTTGAGTCTCACTGAAGGGACTCATAACTAATGAAGACTATGGAGTTTCTCGACTACAAGAACTGGAACTGCTAGATGAGAGATGACAATGTTTAGCTAATCACTTGAAGGGTTATCAACAAGTCATGTCTCATAGCTACAATCATAGAGTCAAACACATTTCAAGTGGGTGACCTGGTCCTGAAGGAGAATCCCCACAATCAACAAGATAGGGAGAAGAAAGGAAAGTTTGAACCAAATTGGCTTGGTCCATTTTTCATTGTTGCATTATATGGTTTTGGAGCTTATCAACTGTCTACACCTGAAGGGGACCTATTTGAAAAACTGATCAATAGAATTCATCTTAAGAATTTCTATTTCTAAAAAAAACGACATAAAATATCCTAAAAAATCTAAAAACAACAGAAAATGTCCTGAAAATTTTAAAAAAATCATAAAAAAGGAGAAAAATACAAAAATTAATAAATATAAAGTGAAAAATAAAATAAAACATTGCGTTGATGAAAACCTAGCAAATAGGCATCTTGGTAACACCAAAAAAATCATAAAATATAAAAAAGTGCAATAAAAAAATAACGGTGAAAATCTAGCAATCAGGTGCTATTTGTGAACTAGTTGACTCTTCCATCTATTAATTTATGTCCTGCATCGTTTGTACATAGCCATTTTTTATCAGCATCAAATTCCATCCCTTGCCATCATATCCGCATCATGAACACGATATTCACTAGAGGCGACAAAGTTTCATCATGTCTTGGTGATCATTGTACATATCTGTAGCAGTAGGTTGTGTCCAAACTGGAGCCAAAGTACAAACTCACTGGGGGCAATCAACATTTGAGCTTTTAAACAGACAAATAGAAAAATGCATCAAATAGCTGAATGACAGATCAACATCAAATATCCAATCATGCATGGTCAAAACAACTATCAGACATATCAGAGAATGAAACTGGAACAAACTAGATGATCTTAATCTAAATAAAATGATTGGAACACTTAAAGCATAAGTTGAGTTTTTTTGTAATTTTATGACATCATATTTCTGGATTGGCTCAATGATGTACTGAACTAGAGTAACAAGGAAGGAATGTGATTTTTCTTTGTTTTTTGTTTGTAATTTGATCATTATTACTATGAAAATTTGTCGTGAGACATGGTTTACAAAAGTATCATTGATGACATTTCAGAATTTGCATAGGAAAATGACTAACTTTTGTTTGTTTACGCAAACAATACTCAGGACATCTCGGTTCAATTATACCTAGGTGCTTGTATTAACTTGCTATATCAAAAATTATGAAATTTGTACTCAAGTCATCATCAGTACCGATATACCCTTTGATGCTTGTACTAACTTCCAACATTTCAAAAGCTCAATGATGATAAACAAGCATAAAGTTGGTTCACAAAATGACAACATTATAAAGTTCACTTTGTATAGTTCATTTCTGCATAGTTAAGTTTGCATGATTAATATAGATTTTTCATTTGCAAAACGGATTTTAGAGTTTGGAAAGACATCAAAAATAATATATCTCTTTGAAAAAAGATTGAGTACGTTTTGAAATTGGCAGAAACTATTATCATTTTCATTCTTTCATTATCATTTTCATTTATCATTTCCATTATCATTATCATTCATTATCATTTTCATTTTCATTTATTTTCATTTTTATTTATTTTCATTATCATATGAATCATTTTCATATCATTTCTATTATCATTATCATTCATTTTCATTTTCATTTATTTTCATTTTCATTATCATTTATCATTTTCGTTATTATATCATTCATTTTCATATCATTTTTATTATCATTTTCATTCATTTTCATTTTCATTCATTTTTCATTATCATTTTCGTTCATTTTCATTTTCATTATCACTTTCACATCATTGTTATTTATCATTTTAAAATCATTCATTCATTCATTATCATTTTCATTAACATCATTTCATCATTATACATTATACATAACCATACATTGGAAAAGAACAAATGCATCCATTGTATCCATTTCATCACAATATTTTCACCATATATTTGCATCCATAATCATCTATAGAAAATCACTAAATTTTCCATACATCATAGACATCATCATAAAATCATTCATTTTTCATACATCATTCATCAATAGATCATAACCATCATAACATGTTTTGCATAACTATCATCATGGTCCATCTAAACGCATATAGGATCCATACATAGGTTATCACATCATAATCATTATTCATCTAAATCATAAACATCATCATCATTATCATATCATATGCATAGGCATCATCATGAGATATATCCATTTGCAAGGATCATTATCCATAAACATACATCATCATGGCATAATCATAAGCAACATAACATATAGAAATAGAAATGCATGCATGAACATCCATCATAGAATAAAATAGACACATACATATAGGATCAGAAATCATTGTTGCATATCATATAATCTCATAAAATCAATGTCCAAATGTACAATGATATCAAATGTCAAGAGAGATATACATAAAATGTGACAAAAATGAATGTGTATACAAAGATCATCAAATCATTAATGGGGAGCATCAAAATTGGGACTATAGTTGATGTTGTCTCAAGAAGGAGCTAGTTTGACTGGACCACTGCCACCTAAACCACTTGTATCTTGTCTACCTGGTTGTGACACACCCCTGGTCACACTCCTAGAATGACTCCTGAAATGAGTACATGACCTGTTGCCTGACTGGGTGAAAGGTATTCATTGCTCGGGAGGCACTACCTCCTCATATCTCATCCAATAATACTCCACCTCTCGAGCAATCTCCAACCCCTCTGCCACAACCTCTCCAATGGAGGTGCCCTCCATAGATCTCATGAGCCTCTCTGCAATACCCCCTACCTGCTAGCAACACTGCCTCAAGTTGTCATGCTCTGCCATCAACTGAGCTACCTATGGATCTAGAGGCGGTGGTTGTACCATCTGTGCCTGTAGCTATGTGATAAAATTTGAGCTTATGCTAGCTGGATCTAAAGAGCTTATAACTATGCTTGTAAGCTATCTATCTGGCTCTGTTGATGTCAAGATGGAGCCCTGATAGTCACCTGAGATGGACCTACTGCTGGTTGCTCTACTATCCTCATGGTCCTCAGTCTCCTCAGAACCTGAAAAATCCAAAATGGGTGGTCTCCTCCCCTCATCCCCATCATCACTATCATTATCATCACTATCATAATCCTCCTCCTCATCTCCACCCACACCCTCATCTCCTCCAACAACCTCCTCTGCCTGTGCCTCATCCCTCCACTTTATCCTCATATGTTGTAATGCAAGACCATCAAGTAATAGAGTGGGCTCATCGGGACTTGTCAACCTCAGGAAAGGATGTGTATGGAAGTACTAGGCGTACTCTTCCATCATATGAGCATCTACAATATCTGATCTATAATCCCATATTTCTGGTTGTAGGCCTAGATACTCTACCCTCGCCACCTCATAGGAAATAAATGGGCCCCACTCTGCAACATCCTCCCTCATTTTGGCATAATGTGCCACTCCTTGTGGCATCACCTAAACTCTCACAAACTACCTCAGCACTTGTATGACCAAAAATCTCTCTATAATGAAGGGGGTCCTCCCAATCAGATATCTCAATAGGCCACAATAGGGCATCTCAATGTCATACTCATCCAAGGCCTCGTAGTCTAAATACAGTCTCCATATAACCATATCCATGTCATCCAATACCCTCCTCCAGTACTCCAACTTACCCAGCTTAGGCTAGGCAAGTGGACGTACATGAGCATATACATATGGATGGCCTAAATGACGACATCTCTCTGCAAAGGGGCGAGTAATCGCAAAATTTTCCCACGCCCAGATCTATAATAAAGTAACTCCAAAAGATATGCTCTTCCCCCCTGTATACACCACTTGATGCAAATCATGATATAGGTGGACCAGCATGCATGAACCCCATGCATACCTTGTCTGATGCAGGATCATCTGCTCTAAAATCGAAGCCCATCCCACCAACATTCCCTTCGACCTATGGTCGAGACACAAGAAACCACCAATGAATCCAACCAACACTAAAGGGAGTGGGGCATAACCAGAAACCATCTTTGTCCATGGGATCTCATAACCACTAATGGTTGCATCCTGGAATACTCTTTGCAATGGGTACCACCAACCTCCTTGTGGTCATATACCATAATCTCACCTACCACTGGAATCTCTAATATCCTATACACATCCTCAAGAGTCACTATGATCTCACCAATGGGAAAATGGAAGGTGTTATGCTCATGTGCCACCGCTCTGCTAATGTTGTCAGTAACCCCCTGTTAATCCTATACTGAGGGATCCTAAGTAATGAGCCCAACCCACATCTAACAATCACTCCAATCTCAGGCTATGAAAATCTAGGGATCATCTCCCAGGTCCTAGGGAATCTCTCTTTGATCTGGAGGATCTTAAAATCCTCCTATACATCATATCAATGTGAATCAATCAGATCACAACATCATGGAAATACAATCATTTCATCAGGAAAGTACATCATGCGTGAAATCACATCATACAATTAGCAAAATCAAATAAAATCACATCATCAATATCATCACTCTACTATTTTTTTTTCATCAAGCATGAAGATGAATTTATCTACACATCAGATTTCATCATCATTAATATTTTTGTTTCACCAAGAAGGCAAATTTATCAAATTCTACTACATCTATCTACTATTTATTTTTCATTCTTGAAAGAAAACTTATCTAGATATCAAATCAACATCAGATCATCATTACTATTGGTGTTTCATCAGGAAGCCAAATTTATCAGCATTCAAATCAATCATTTTACTATTCGTTTTTCATTTCAAACATGAGAAAAAATTTATCGAATCATCACAAAAATCAGATCCTTTATCCTTGATGCTAATCAATTTTATCAAATCAGTTGTCTAATATAGCAACAACATCAAGCAATCACAATTATTCTTGAAATGATCCTCAAAATCAAGAATTTGTAGGTTAAATAGTCAAAACCATCAAAAACTACATGGATGTGCTAAAATAGACAATCTATGCGCCAATTCAGTAAATGCACTAAAAGAAGGAATGAATGCACTAAAACAGAGGGTAAATGCATCATTTCATCAAATGCGCTAATCTATCATGCCTATGTGCTAAACTATTGGACCTATGTGCTAAATCTATCTATGCACTAAATTCCCTAGTATATGCGCTACTTTATCCATCGAAGCACTAAATCTGCCTATGGGCCACTTTATCTACCGTATGCGCTAGCCTATGACCTAAATGCGCTACTTTTCATGTGCTAAAGAAACTCATCTATGCGCTAAAATAAAGCTCGCATGTGCTAAAACTAATTGGTATGCGCTAAAACATCAAGGAAAGTATCAAAAATTTCAAAATACGTATGAAATTCATAAAAAAAATCACAAAAGTAATTTAGAATCTTACCGAGGGTCCATACGTAGCTGGTCTCTGATGTCGGCCTCTCGAATCTATGTCTCTCATAATGAATTTCCATCTCTTCTGCAGTCACTAAGAGCTCTCCAATCACCAAAATGCAATAGTAAAAATGACAATGACTTATTACCTTTTTACACCTTTTAAGGGGGTATTTAAGGGGGTGTTATTTTTATTTTTCACCAAGCTGACAACTATTTCACCCAAGGGGACCTTTTATATTTTTTCATCAAGAGATAAATCGACAAATCTACATCAAATCTTCAAAAATCATCAAAACCTTCAACAATTCCACAAACATGCGATTTCTCTCCCAAGTGGGTATATAACATCATCGATCAATTTTTCAAAATCAAGGGAAAAAAATTTTTATTTGAATTTTTCTTTGAAGCAATACGTAAAACACGTCACTTCAAAGAGGGGGAAAATGTATACACCTAAAAATGGGCACATCATATTAAGTCTGGTAATTAATTAAATACAAGTTATTTAATTAATCCTCTAATTCCATCTACATATAAATAAATTTAATAATTTTTTTATATTCTTCATTTTCTAATTCTTCTATTCTAATTAAATAAATAAGTTTAATTAATTATTATCATGTTTCTATTTTCCTCTTAATTAATTAAATAAATTTTATGGTTTATTTAAATTAATTATCCTATTGCTTTAAATTTGAATTTTTAATTCAAATAAAGTAAATGTTCTTCTAAATTCATAAACCATCATCATTTCTTTAAATTCTCATTTCACATATAATTAAACATTTTAAATATTTAATTAGAAACTTCTTATCCACTTTTCACACATAATTAAATATTTTTAATATTTAATTATGGAAGCTTCCAAATCCACATGTCACATGAAATTAAATAATTTTATTATTTATTATTGAATTATCCTCAACTACCAACTAACTCTCATAACTAAAAATGACAAAGGGTCGTCTTCCTTACTTTTTGAATGGAAAAGGTTTTGTAGGAGGAAACATCTTCCTTCTTTCTCTCTAGCCTCCATCTTTCTCTCCAACCTCTCAATCTTCCACCGTTCATCTCACTAGACTCAATATCAATCGTTGATCTTTGCCAACTAAGCTTTTGTCTCCAAAAATCTATAAATAAGACCTCTTGGCTCTTTGAAAATATTAAAACTGGTTGCATAGCATGAGAATTATAGTTGAATAATCAAGCATTTAGCATCTTAATATCCTAGATTTCATAATCATAGCATGGCATCTTAGCTTTCATTATCTTAGCATAAATAATCATGGTAGAATAGCTTGCATAATTTGTTCTTAGTTTCATTATCTCACATCATTTAGCATAAGAATGCATTTTGCATATCATCTCATTCTCTAGGTTGTCATTTTGTTGAGCCTTTGCTTACACAATCTGAGAGCAAGCAGCTTAAAATGAATCCTTGGAGATAAAGGACAATGAGATAGTTTTGAATAATCTATCAGGTTTGAAGTTTGTTTAGCTTTAAATTAGATTCTTTGATATAATATTTCATTGGTGTGTTGTTTAACTTATTTTGTTTCCACATATTTCCACACATAGAATTCACTCAGTAAATGTTTACGGAGACTTTGTCAACCCAATTGCTCAAAAGGTTGTATGTTGGGACGTGGAAATTTTCTTCCAGTCTTGAGTTGGGCTGGGTTTTGTATCTTAGAGGGGATATTTGTGATCTGAGGAGGTAGACAAGCGTGGTGGGGTGGGAGAAAGTTACAATCTCAAATGGATTTTGAGGCTTTTGTAAACTCAAATTCTTTGCTGGATATTCAACTGGCGAATGGTTCTTATACCTGGACGAATAGGAGGTTGGGATTTAGTGGGATAGTGGAGAAACTTGATAGATTTTTGTTTAGCGGGGACCTAATAGCCTTTCCCTTTACCTTGGATGGTAGGATCCTTTCGTTTTTAGGCTCAGATCATTTTCCGATTCTTTTGGAGGTGTTGGGGGAGCGGAAAGCATTGTGGTGTCCGTTTAGAATTGAAAAAATGTGGCTGCGAGATCCCCAGTTTCAGTTGAAAGTTAAGGAGTGGTGG